>WNWK01033779.1:0-20905 GCA_009830355.1 Cherax destructor | reverse complement strand
AGCACTATAGGGGCAGTGGATAACACGCTCCAGCACTATACTGTGCAGTGAATAACACGCTCCAGCACTATACTGTGCAGTGAATAACACACTCCAGCACTATACTGTGCAGTGGATAACAGGCTCCAGCACTATACTGTGCAGTGGATAACACTCTCCATCACTATACTGTGCAGTGGATAACAAGCTACAGCACTATACTGTGCAAAAAATAACACGCTCCAGCACTATACTGTGCAGTGAATAGCACGCTCCAGCACTATACTGTGCAGTGAAGAACACACTCCAGCACTATACTGTGCAGTGAAGAACACACTCCAGCACTTTACTGTGCAGTGAAGAACACACTCCAGCACTATACTGTGCAGTGAATAACACACTCCAGCATATTGCGCCCCCAGAACTGGGCCTCAATGTATATAATGTATATTTCCATTTTCTATAATTTTATATTGCGAATTTTCTCCCGATTATAGCTAAATCGTTAATATTTTTGCTTTATATTATTATTAGACTATTATTTAACTTAGCTATATTTATTAGGTAGGATGTAATATTGTTGTGCTTGAGGGAGTGTAGAACTGCCTTGGTGTTGGCAAATTACTGTTATGCTGCCGGCGTCTAGTTGCGGGGGGAGTCAGTCTCTGAACACATCTGAGGTGGGTGGTTGTTTCCTTTTCCCTCTCTTTTGGCCTGTCCCCCTGTCGAGTCAACACCTCATTTCTATTTCTATTTTGTTTTTTTTGACATTAGACTCTTTGGGTGGAGTATGTATTCGTGGGTGAGGCGAATCATACTTTTTCAAAAACCCGTGTAACTCTGTTCACAGAGAATAGACTAGACAGTGATTTTTCGACTTTGTTCTGGGTTGTGTGTCACCTTTACACTTTTGATACAACTCAGGCCCCAAGCTATAGCTCTGGGCCTAATTGATAAGGCATCTGTGCACCGCCACAGTTTGGGATTGTTTATGCTGAACCTAGCTTCAGTAGAAAGGGAGTTTTGTGACTGTTTTGGAGGATCTACTGATGGTCCCCAGTTAGGGTCGATTTTCTATCTCCTTGTTCCTGACGCTGTGTTGCTGTTGCCTGTTATAGTGCTGTTCTGCGAAGTGGTCATGTTACTGGACAATCAAGCTGTTCTGATTGTCAGTTTGTTAGTGCAGCTAGCTTATGAGAAGTTCTGTCGTACACTGGTTGAGTCGAGTCATAGTTACCAGGAGCACACTCATACACACATTTATTCTTATTTGTATATATTATTGTTATTACTGACATTGTACCTGATGGTACTTCTGAGTCATTTATATATATGTGCCCTCAGCACAGACTTATTGTATATGAGAGCAGTGTAGGAGCTACCCTCCTAATTAACCTAATTGATATATTAATATCTTCATAATTGATTTACTTTGCTACCCTAGATTTTCTCACTTTGATAATAAACCTTTTAAATATATCTGTTTGGTTAGTACCCTATCAGTTGCAATCCCCTTAATCTATATAATATGTCGGATAACTGGACCAGGATACTGACTTTGTTGCAAAAGCCCAGTAACAGGCTGGATGCTAGAAGGGTTTTCCTTTCTAGTGTTCACTGGAGATATCTATTATTAATAGATATCGTGTCATTTTGTAACACAGCACTATACTGTGCAGTGAATAACACACTCCAGCACTATACTGTGCAGTGAAGAACACACTCCAGCACTATACTGTGCAGTGGATAACACGCTCTAGCACTATACTGTGCAGTGAATAACACACTCCAGCACTATACTGTGCAGTGGATAACACGCTCCAGCATTATACTGTGCAGTGAATAACACGCTCCAGCTCTATACTGTGCAGTGGATAACACGCTCCAGCACTATACTGTGCAGTGAATAACACACTCCAGCACTATACTGTGCAGTGAATAACACACTCCAGTACTATACTGTGCAGTGAATAACACACTCCAGCACTATACTCTGCAGTGGATAACACACTCCAGTACTATACTGTGCAGTGAATAACACACTCCAGTACTATACTGTGCAGTGAATAACACGCTCCAGCACTATACTGTGCAGTGAATAACACACTCCAGCACTATACTGTGCAGTGAATAACACGCTCCAGCACTATACTGTGCAGTGAATAACACGCTCCAGCACTATACTCTGCAGCGAATAACACTCTCCAGCACTATACTGTGCAGTGAATAACACACTCCAGCCTACGTGCAGGATAACTCAGCACATACTGTGCAGTGAATAATGCAGAACACCTCCAGCACTATACTGTGCCGTGATTAATACACTCCAGCACTATACTGTGCAATGGATAACACACTCCAGCACTATACTGTGCAGTGGATAACACACTCCAGCACTATACTGTGCAGTGGATAGCACGCTCCAGCACTATACTGTGCAGTGCATAACACGCTTCAGCACTATACCGTGCAGTGGATAACACACTCCAGCACTATACTGTGCAGTGGATAACACGCTCCAGCAGTATACTGTGCAGTGGATAACACGCTCCAGCACTATACTGTGCAGTGGATAACACGCTCCAGCACTATGATGTGCAGTGGATAACACGCTCCAGCACTATACTGTGCAGTGAATAACACACTCCAGCACTATACTGTGCAGTGAATAACACACTCCAGCACTATACTGTGCAGTGAATAACACACTCCAGCACTATACTGTGCAGTGAATAACACGCTCCAGCACTATACTGTGCAATGAATAACACACTCCAGCACTATACTGTGCAGTGAATAACACGCTCCAGCACTATACTGTGCAGTGAATAACACACGCCAGCACTATACTGTGCAGTGAATAACACACTCCAGCACTATACTGTGCAGTGAATAACACACTCCAGCACTATACTGTGCAGTGAATAACACACTCCAGCACTATACTGTGCAGTGAATAACACACTCCAGCACTATACTGTGCAGTGTATAACACACTAGCACTATACTGTGCAGTGAATAACACACTCCAGCACTATACTGTGCAGTGAATAACACACTCCAGCACTATACTGTGCAGTGAATAACACACTCCAGCACTATACTGTGCAGTGAATAACACACTCCAGCACTATACTGTGCAGTTAATAACACACTCCAGCACTATACTTTGCAGTGAATAACACACTCCAGCACTATACTGTGTAGTGAATAACACGCTCCAACACTATACTGTGCAGTGAATAACACACTCCAGCACTATACTGTGCAGTGAATAACACACTCCAGCACTATACTGTGCAGTGAATAACACACTCCAGCACTATACTGTGCAGTGAATAACACACTCCAGCACTATACTGTGCAGTGAATAACACACCCAGCACTATACTGTGCAGTGAATAACACACTCCAGCACTATACTGTGCAGTGAATAACACGCTCCAGCACTATACTGTGTAGAGAACGATAATACACTCTAGCACACTATTATACTGAGAATGATAAACCCTCTAGCACTAAATATTTCGTGTAATTACATAACGATAATTTGCTAAAAGAAACTAGGTATGTATCCACGTATCTCATAAGCTAAGCCCCCTCTACCTCACTGCACACATTGATGAGTACAAGCCAACTGGAAGTGTTATCCAGAATTTATCGTTGGGAAACTTGTGTCTGCCAAGATAACCATTAACTTATTTATTGAAAACAAATATTTCATTATTAATAATTTTAATAATGTCTTCGGTAAAATTGATGGACTGACTTCTACTCAGACGAAGGACGATCCAAAATTTTTCTAATTAAGATAGACAAGTGTTGAGTGCTGGACGCAGGTCGGAATATACATTCTCTACTTACTGAACAGAATACATTTTGTTTTAATCAATTTGACAAATTAATATTTGCACACCCCATAATCCACGTAAAACTTTCGTTCATCAGTAAAGTTCATCATTGTTCAGTAAAGTTCATCATCGTTCAGTAAAGTTCATCATAGTTCAGTAAAGTTCATCATCGTTCAGTAAAGTTCACCATCGTTCAGTAAAGTTCACCATCGTTCAGTAAAGTTCACCATCGTTCAGTAAAGTTCACCATCGTTCAGTAAAGTTCACCATCGTTCAGTAAAGTTCACCATCGTTCAGTAAAGTTCACGATCGCTGCAAGTTTGAAACCATTCAGAAGAACTATTTCTAGTTATTACTCAGAATCTAACAAGACTAAGTTCCTCAGCTTTATTAGAGAAATCACCAGTTTTTATCTATACAGAATCACAGACTAAACTTTGAAGGATTTCATCTTATCTGCAAGATGCATCAGCCGATAAAGATTAAACTCGCTCAAAAGATTCATAGTTAAGGTAATAATCGGAAAATGTTACCACAACTTTTTTTTTCAATATGAAATTGTTAAATTGGCATTTACTCCAAAAACAATTCCAAAGTTCTTGTAAGTAGGAAGCACCAATGTGGAACGTGTAAAAGTCGACCAGATGGACTTTCTATTGTTTTCCCACAGATTTCACACACACAAAAAAAGAAATTATCTATAGAAAATTAACCTAAGGGCGCCCGCTTAAGAACGATAGGAACTCTGTTGAGTCAGTCATAAGAATTAACAACTGGGCGTCTACACTGCAAACTGAATTGTTTACCATCGTAATGGCGCTATAGTTAACTTACGACACTGATCTTGATTCTTTGATTATTACTGATTCTATGTCATCACCGAAGGCTCTTGATTCACATAATGACTAACAACATGTTCATTGGAGAAGCCAGGTATAGATACTCAAAAATCCGGGAAAAGGGAATTAACGTACAATTGTTATGGATTTCATAACACATTGGATTACTCCTTCATGATAAAGTTGATACGTTAGCCAAGAAAAGCATCCGAAGGAGAATGTAGAATATAACTTTGGTATATCTGTGTCTAACATTAGGAATAATATTAGGAGAGGAGTAAATACTGAAATTGGATTTTATTGGAATGCAATTAGAAGTCTGAGTAGATCTATAACCCTCTATGATATAATGAACGTAAATAAGTACGTTTATGGAGCAACTTGCAATGGGAACATACTGACTGATATTGTAGTAGCCAGGCTTAGGCTTGGTTGCATGTATTTATGGCAGTATAGCCGACACACACATGATCAAATCAAATGTATGTGGCCAGCCCTGTGGTCACTATCTTGAACACTATGTGCTTAATTTTCCATTTGTTGAGGAATATAGAGATAGAAAGTATGACAACCTATGTCAAGATATCTTATTAACGAATATAATATACCAGGTATATTAAGCAAATTTCCTAAATTTGCTTATAATAGATAAATGTACTGTAGATATAAATCCAGATGTACTCATGTTAACCCTTTTGGGGTTAACAGAAGTACATCTGGATGTATTCCTGGGGCCAAGTTCCTAGGCCTTTTGTGTATCCACTTTCTCTTGCGCTACCCTCCACAAGGTGGATATAAAGTGCGCAATAAACTAGGCACTTCGGTGGCAAAATAAAAAATCTAAATCACGCTAAGAGTTACATGTCTCTTTTCCTGTTTACAGTACACGAACGTGAAAAATCTGAAACAGGTCTAGGGAGACATTCTTAAGTTAGGAACGAAAATCTTGGAAGAGGGGGGGGGGGAACAAGCAAAAAGCCATTTAAATTTACTCTTTTTGGATTATATCATAAATGTTGAAGCAGTTGAGGCTGGAGTTGGAATCATCAGTTGAGTGTCAACTGGTTGATGTACAGTGTACATACTGTCAATAAGACAATTCTTCCTTCTATATTGCAATCATTAAGACAATCCTTCCATCTTTATTATAAGTCGATTTCCCGAATACTGTTTCCAGGAAATTTCTCGATTTACATACATTATTAACCTAGCATAGGTTGAGTTTGGTTAAATTAAACTGTTGTTTAGGAATTAAAATGAACCAATATTATTCCACAATGCCAGAAAATGCGTAAAGTCGTTTAAGAGAAAGGGGAGAACCATCGAGCGCACTCTTCGATATACAGTCAGATAACCACTGTTTAAGACTCTTCAAGCAGTGACCTATCCGGCTATCTTTGCAACACCACTCACTAAACCCGCATTAAACCTAAACCCATGCAGACCGTCATATACATTCAATAGATGGGGAAATTTGAAGTCAACAAATTCGTTATATTTCTTCGGCGACTGAACCAAGACGATCAGTTGAGAAGGCAACCAAGTCAGTAATAGTGATGGTGGAAGTAGAGGGTTGCGATAGTCACAACAGAACTGGTAGTAAACAAACCATGGTACGGGTGGGGTTTCAACTTGCGGCAAGTGAGTCTTTAAACTCCAGGCCAGAACGTAAGACACTGGGCCAGCTGGCTACAATAAGATCCATCCAACTAGGTATATTTATACACCATAGAGAGTTTTGTTTACAATCGTGTCATCACGATTTCGTGAGCCATGAGAACTGGTAGTAAACAGAAGTAGAACCAGTGGTTTACCTGGAGAGGGTTTCGGGGGTCAACGCCTCCGCGGCTCGGTCTGAGACCAGGCTGTTACTGCTGGCCGCAAGCAAACTGACGTACGAACCACAGCTTGGTTGGTCAGGTACTGACGTTAGGTGCCTGTCCAGTGCCTTCTTGAAGACAGCCAGGCGTCTATTGGTAATCCCAATAATGTATGCTGGGAGGCAGTTGAACAGTCTTGGGCCCCTGACACTTATTGTGTTGTCTCTCAGTGTACTCGTGGCGCCCCTGCTTTTCATTGGGGAAATGTTGCATCGTCTGCCGAGTCTTTTGCTTTCATAGGGAGTGATTTTCGTGTGCAAGTTTGGTACTAATCCCTCTAGGATTTTCCAAGTGAATATTATCATGTATCTCTCTCACACAGTTCTGAGAGCAGCAGCTCAGTAACACAGATGGTTAAAGATAAGATTAGTGCTGATTTAACAGAGGTAGTCGTAGCCCACGACATCCATTCGCTTCCCTCTCTCCTGTAAATTCTATGCCATTTTTTCGATGTAATATGGTATAATTTCACCTCCCCCTCTTTTCATGCCGGCAGTGACCGGTATGAAAACACTCGCCTAGATAATACACGATAGTTCTTTTATCTATGTAGATATAGAGAGTTGTTTTCAGCAGGAAGCTTTAGTATGGCCTTCCAAGTCCTCTGTGATCTGTTTTTTTCCCGTGCACTCTCTCTCTCTCTCTCTCTCTCTCTCTTTCTCATTATTTCTTGCCTGAGTATGATATTTCTCACGAGAGAACATTCCTACAATAAATGCTTGTCCTTATATCCCGCTTTCCTTCAAGAAGATAGTAATAAGAGACAGAGGAATGCAAATAAAGCACATAAGTAGTAACAAGAGTATAGGAGCGCCGCACCAGGCGTACTGGGCCATCATTATGTTAACGAACCTTTCAACAATACAGTTACCCAAGTATTACATATTTGTGTTGTTCATCTACTGATCCATTCTAAAAAGGACTTGCGACAACGCCAGACCATAATAAACCCCTCATAAATAGCCCTGTATTGACCGAAAAATATAAATAATCAAATGAACATAAACAAAAGGTGTTCACATCGCGAAGTTAGACCTCTGTACCGTATGCTGGGGGCCATAAATTGTTCCATGATAGTGTTTAAGATGTACAACTGAGAACAAGTCAGTTGAACTTATTTTTTTTTTGCCAATCCAGTTATTGCTGCCGTGTTCCGCTACCCCAGGTTCACGTGTCTTCAGACACGCCGCCTTTTCGTGTCTGGGCTCTGAGACCGACACCCGTGGTTCGGTTGGAGGTGTCCCTTGGTTCACTTAAAAACGCTTTCGCCTCACACAATAAGTCCTCGTGGTTCAATCCCCGGCACGGGGACTGAACCACCTAGCAGTAAGTAGGTACCTGGATGTTAGTTGACTGATGTGGTTGCCGTCCTGGAAGACAAGATTGAAGGACCCCAATGGAAATAAGACAGTCCTCGATGACACACTGACGTTCTTGGGTTATTCAGGACGGCTAACCTTCATCCGGGTTAAAAAATCCGAACAAATCTTCTTACCACTGAACGGGTCTTTATACGTAAGACAAAGACTCAATAATAAGAATAAAAACAATAATAATAATATTAATAATCATAATAATAATGCCATTGAAAACAAAAGAAGGAAGACGCCACATGGGTAAATGGATATAGTAGGTAGAAGAATGGAATATTTACCGCTGTTAAATGCTCGGAGGGAGGTAGTAATTTTATGCAATGGACAGGGCGGTTTAACATCTTTTAGGAGGGAGGAAGAACCAGTGGGAAGGCAGTGGGAAAAATTTCAGGTAAAGCAGCTGGGATAGATGGGATCAAGACAGAAATGTTAAAAGCCGGTAGAGATATAGCTCTGGAGCAGTTGCTATGTTTGCTCAGTATATACATGAACGGGGGAGTGATAGCGTTTAGGGACAGAGAGAGAGAGAGAAAATTCACAATTCCTTTGTATACGGTAAGAGGAACGGAGATAAAAGAGCCTGTTGAGTATACTAGTTGAAGTGTATGGTAAAGTTATTATTGAAAGAATTAAAGAAAAGGTAAGACAAAAATATAGGATCGCAGAGGATTAAGGTTTTAGGAATGGTAAAGGATGTGTAGATCAAGTGTTTACATTGATGTGTAGATCAAGTGTTTACATTGATGTGTAGATCAAGTGTTTACATTGATGTGTAGATCAAGTGTTTACATTGATGTGTAGATCAAGTGTTTACATTGATGTGTAATCAAGTGTTTACATTGATGTGTAGATCAAGTGTTTACATTGATGTGTAAATCAAGTGTTTACATTGATGTGTAGATCAAGTGTTTACATTGATGTGTAAAAGTGAGCAAAACTTAGATAAGGGTAAGGAATTTTTTGTGGCATTTATTAAATTAGAAAAGACATATGACAGGGTGGAAAGTGGAGCAGATTGTTGGAATTGGTGGTAGGTTACTAAAAGCAAGGAGGCGGCTGGAGGCAGGGAAGAGAGCCTGTTTGAGGGCAATGTGAGATGTGAATATTATACAAAGAATTGGAAACTTAGAGATCAGAAGACTGAGTGGAGTTACACAACTATTACCCAGAAGGCTGGAGAGGGTGGTGTTGGCTAGGAGGGATGACGAGGTTGGGGTCATCGAGGAAAGTTTAGTGGGAGAAGGTATAGGTGGTTTTTGAGTGCTAGGGAAATCTAGGACATCTAACAGGCTTGTGTGAGCGAGTTAGAATGGAGTAAGTGGAGGCAAGTGGTTCATATGACTTGACGCCCTGTTGGAATGAGAACAAGGTAACATTTATGAAGGGATTCTGGGAAACCGGGAAGCCGGTCGTGGTGGTGGGGTGTCCAGTGCCTGCACTCTGAAGGATAGATGGAGACAGGCACTTTGCAAGGTCATTTGAGCTGTGATGTTGGCACTTTTCTGGCAAGACACTGAATGAATGATGGTGAACGTTTTATTTCGGGGCGCCCTACCTCTCTGGGAGGTAGCTGGCGTGTTAACATAATAATAATAATAATAATAATAATAATAATAATAATAATAATAATAATAATAATAATAATAATTATTATTATTATTATTATTATTATTATTATTATTATTATTTCCCACGATAATACTTTAGTGGAAAGGAGACAAACACGCTGGTTTATGGACCCTTTATAAGGGACGTGTTGCTCACACAGGGGTTAGGTTAGGTTAGGTTCCCCAGGACACAGAACAAGTGGCTTCAACTCACAAACCGGTGAAGCTGGTCAGGAGAGGTGAGCAAATACACTGCATAAACCAGTGAGTAGCGGTGAGTTGATGACGACACCCGGTGAAGAAGTTAGTTGAATCTGCGCTCATCAATAATAACTTGAGACACAACCACAGTCTCTACATTCTACAATATAGCTGAACTACTTGCCTGTAGTCTAGAGTGTGGGAATTAATGTAGTCTGACTCACCACCAACTTGCTCTTCAGAAAAAAACGCTGCTTTCTAGTACATATTTACTGACCCTCCCTTGCCAGATTTAGTCAGATTTATATACTTGTGGGCGAAACGTCTTTAATAAATGTTCTAAATAACCACATGTGTTCTCATTGCATTATGTCAGTATCGTGTAACATTACATATTCAGGTGTCTTAGTGTTACAATGAGAGGTTAACAGTCTTAATGCCTTTTTTGAAAATTAGAGATGCCTTACTGACTCAGAAAATCGTAATGACATGATTGCAAACAAACAATATAACGGGCGGAGATTGAACTC
Organism: Cherax destructor; assembly: GCA_009830355.1. NCBI lineage: Eukaryota > Metazoa > Arthropoda > Malacostraca > Decapoda > Parastacidae > Cherax > Cherax destructor. Next base: position 10,645 of record WNWK01033779.1, on the reverse strand, counting down.
GCGGCGAGTGAGTCTTAAACCCCAGGCCAGCCAGTAAGCCACTGGGCCAGCTGACCATAATAAGATTAATTCAACTAGATATATTTATACACCAGTGGCTTACGCGCTGGCCTGTAATTTTACGGCTCACTCGCCACGAGTTCAATCCCCGCCCGTGGTATGGTTTATTTGCAATCGTGTCATTAGGATTTCGTCAGTCATGATGATGGCTTTGAGGGGACTACCTGGAGTCTACCTGGAGAGAATTCCAGGGGTCAACGCCCCCGCGGCCCGGTCTGTGACCAGGCCTCCTGTTGGACCAGAGCCTGATCAACCAGGCTGTTACTGCTGGCCGCACGCAGTCAAACGTACGAACCACAGCCCGGCTGATCAGGTACCGACTTGAGGTGCCTGTCCAGTGCCTGCTTGAAGACAGCCAGGGGCTTGTTGGTAATCCCCCTGATGTATGCTGGGAGGCAGTTGAACAATCTTGGGCCCCTGACACTTATTGTGTTGTCCCTCAACGTGCTAGTGGCACCCCTGCTCTTCATTGGGGGGATGTTACATCGCCTGCCGAGTCTTTTGCTTTCGTAGGGAGTGACTCTCGTGTGCAAGTTTGGTACTAAGCCCTCGAGAATTTTCCATGTGTATATAATAATGTATCTCTCCCGCCTGCGTTCTAGAGAGTACAGGTTTAAGAACTTCAAGCGTTCCCAGTAGTTGAGGTGGTTTATCGCAGTTATGCGTGCGGTGAAGGTTCTCTGCACATTTTCAAGGTCAGCAATTTCACCCGCCTTGAAAGGTGCAGTTAGTGTGCAGCAATATTCCAGCCTAGATAGAACAAGCGATCTGTAAAGTGTCAACATGGGCTTGGCATTCCTGGTTTTGAAGGTTCTCATTATCCATCCTGTCATTTTTCGAGCAGATGCAATTGCTACATTGTTATGGTCCTTGAAGGTGAGATCCTCTGACATGATCACTCCCAGGTCTTTGACATTAGTTTTTTGCTCTATTGTGTGGTTGGAATTAGTTTTGTACTCCGATGAGATTTTAATTTCTTCACGTTTTCCGTATCTGAGTAATTGAAATTTCTCATCATTGAACTTCATATTGTTTTCTGCAGCCCATTTAAAGATTTGGTTTATGTCTGTTTGGAGTCTTGCAGTGTCTTCAACGGTGGACACTGTCATACAGATTCGGGTGTCATCTGCAAAGGAAGACACAGCACTGTGGCTTATATCCCTGTCAATGTCTGATATGAGGATGAGGAATAGGATGGGAGCAAGTACTGTGCCTTGTGGAACAGAGCTTTTCACAGTAGCTGCCTCAGACTTTACTCTGTTGACTACTACTCTTTGTGTTCTACATGTTAGGAAATTATAGATCCATCTACCAACTTTTCCTGTTATTCCTTTATCACGCATTTTGTGTGCTATTACACCATGGTCACACTTGTCAAAGGCTTTTGCAAAATCTGTGTATATAACATCTGCATTCTGTTTATCTTCTAGATCATCCAGGACCTTGTCGTAGTGGTCCAGTAGTTGGGACAGACAGGAGCGGCCTGCTCTAAACCCATGCTGTCCTGGGTTGTGCAATTGATGGGTATCAAGATGGGTGGCGATCTTGCTTCTTAGAACCCTTTCAAAGATTTTTATGATATGGGACGTTAGCGCAATTGGTCTGTAGTTCTTTGCTATTGCTTTACTGCCCCCTTTGTGGAGCGGGGCTATGTCTGTTGTTTTTAGTAGCTACGGGACGATCCCAGTGTCCATGCTCCCTCTCCATAGGATGTTAAAAGCATGTGATAGGGGCTTCTTGCAGTTCTTGATGAACACGGAGTTCCATGAGTCTGGGCCTGGAGCGGAGTGCATGGGCATGTCATTTATTGCCTTTTCGAAGTCATTTGGCGTCGTGGTGATGTCAGAAAGGCATGCATCTGTCAAGTTCTGTGGCACTCTCATAAAAAATCATTTAGGTTTTCGATTTTCAGTCTGGTTAGTGGCTCGCTAAAGACTGAGTCATACTGGGATTTAAGTAACTCACTCATTTCCTTGCTGTCATCTGTGTAGGACCCATCCCGTTTAAGTAGGGGCCCAATACTGGTTGTTGTTCTCGACTTTGATTTTGCATAGGAAAAGAAATACTTAGGGTTTCTTTCAATTTCATTTATGGCTTTTAGTTCTTCCCGTGTCTCTTGATTCCTGTAAGATTCCTTTAGTTTTAATTCGATGTTTGCTATTTCTCTGACTAGTGTCTCCCTACGTATTTCAGAGATATTGGCCTCCTGTAGCCGCTCCGTTATTCTTTGCCTTCGCCTGTATAGGGAGCGCCTCTCTCTTTCTAGTTTGCATCTTCTCCTCCTTTTCCTTAAGGGAATTTGCCTTGAGCAAACCTCAAGTACCACAGAGTTAATTTGTTCTAGACATAGGTTGGGATCCGTGATGCTTAGGCAATCTTCCCAGTTTATATCATTTAGGACTTGGTTTACTTGGTCCCACCTTATGACTAGAGCTAGATTTCGTCACGGCCACGCTGGCGGGAGATTAGTCGGTAAAAACTTGCATTTGTAGTCAGAGTGGTGCCTATGCTAACCTTTCTATAGTGTATAAATATACCTAGTTATATGAATCTTATTGCAGCCAGCTGGCCCAGTGGTTTACGCTCTGGCCTGTAATTTTACGACGAGTTCGATCTCCCCCCCTTCCGTGATATAGTCAGAGATGCCTTAATTTACTTTCAAACTGTGTGTAATATGTACTCTAGTCTGTACTCTCTAGTGCTCACACACACACCAGCCGGGCTAGGCCGCCCAGCGCCAGTTAACATCCGACAGGCCTAGGGGAGAGACGTGCGTACGGCGGGGCTCCACCTTATCACTTCACTATACCATAACCATCAGTCCGAACCCCAAACAACAAAACGAGCTACTATATATCGACGAATATATATAAAAAGACACGTATGAAACGTTATTATGAAAGGGTTATCGTGGATATATAAAAAAAAACACTAAATATTTTTACACTAAGGTTTTTAGACGGGAGTTATCAAGAAAAAGATATATATAAAAAAATTATCTGTGCATCTCCTATCTAACTCTAAGTGAGCATATCATTAAGCCTAAAAGACTTCCCCAAATTATTGCCAGTTGGGTAGGTCCAGTGCCCCTCCCTCTGTTGGGTAGGTCTAGTGCCCCTCCTCTGTTGGGAGGTCCAGTGCCCTCCCTTTGGGAGTCCAGACCTCCCTCTGTTGGGTAGGTCCAGTGCCCCTTCCTCTGTTGGGTAGGTCCAGTGCCCCTCCCTCTTTTGGGTAGGTCCAGTACCCCTCCCTCTGTTGGGTAGGTCCAGTGCCCCTCCCTCTGTTGGGTAGGTCCAGTGCCCCTCCCTCGGAATATATGGGTGCCTGGCCTACGTTTCCTACCCATCGAAGTGTACCTACCCCCTCAACGTAGGTGTTACAAGTGCCAGCACTATGGCCATGTTGCATTATACAGTGGAATACTACATTCTTGGTGTGGTAAGTGTGTTGGGAAACATCCCACTAGAGAATACACAGTAGGGTTTGACAGTCAGAACTTTAAATGTTTTAACTGTAAAGAAACTGGGGTTATAGTTTGCCATAAGGACTGCAGACGGAACCCAAACAACCTTCGACGTAAATCTGATGTGAGGGAAAAGCCCTTAATAAGTGGGGGGTTATGGTTCAAATACCCAGGAAACATTAGTGTGTTACCCCCCGCACTACCATCTAGCGGGCTGAGGCTAAGCTTCAGTTCCTCGGGTCTGATTTGTTTTAATTTCTACTCCTGGTGGTAATAACCTTACCTGGTGTGGGCTGAAGTTTGGAGAGTCACTTCACCTCCACTCTTCTTCTGATCAGGTAAGGTGATTTACCCGGAGTATTTCTGTTCTTCGTTACTGATTTATCTGGATACCAGTAATGACATTGAAGTAGAATACCAACCTTTGTCTTTCTTCAATGTTACATTAATTTAACCCTTATGTAACCAGTGTTTTTTATTATCAACTCTGCTGGTGGCCTGGTCAACCAGGGTAGACGCTAGTTAATTGGAGCAAGATCTCTGTCTACAAGACGTAGTGGGACATTACGACTCCTCACCTCTGAAATCTGAATTGTGGTACTAAGACCAAGTAGTGACACGAATTCCTGAACATCGGACGAACACCGCCACCCAGGATAACCAACACCATCTCTTCTAAGACATCATCAGAAGACCATCCTGGGCATAAGATACTCCTGTCCCAACAACCTACTGGAACCACAGCGGCCAATTTTTTTTTTTTTTTTTTTTAATTTAAATCCTTAGAAAATTACCTTCATTATTATTCCTCATTATTATTCCTGGTGTGATGGCATTCTGGCGACACCAGTTGTGGAGGAGGTAACCATCCCTGCTAGCACACACCAGTTGTGGAGGAGGTAACCATCCCTGCTAGCACACACCAGTTGTGGAGGAGCTAGCCATCCCTGCTAGCACACACCAGTTGTGGAGGAGGTAACCATCCCTGCTAGCACACACCAGTTGTGGAGGAGGTAACCATCTCTGCTAGCACACACCAGTTGTGGAGGAGCTAGTCATCCCTGCTAGCACACACCAGTTGTGGAGGTAACCATCCCTGCTAGCACATACCAGTTGTGGAGGAGGTAACCATCCCTGCTAGCACACACCAGTTGTGGAGGAGGTAACCATCACTGCTAGCACACACCAGTTGTGGAGGAGGTAACCATCCCTGCTAGCACACACCAGTTGTGGAGAAGGTAACCATCCCTGCTAGCACACACCAGTTGTGGAGAAGGTAACCATCCCTGCTAGCACACACCAGTTGTGGAGAAGGTAACCATCCCTGCTAGCACACACCAGTTGTGGAGAAGGTAACCATCCCTGCTAGCACACACCAGTTGTGGAGAAGGTAACCATCCCTGCTAGCACACACCAGTTGTGGAGAAGGTAACCATCCCTGCTAGCACACACCAGTTGTGGAGGAGGTAACCATCCCTGCTAGCACACACCAGTTGTGGAGGAGGTAACCATCCCTGCTAGCACACACCAGTTGTGGAGGAGGTAACCATCCCTGCTAGCACACACCAGTTGTGGAGGAGGTAACCATCACTGCTAGCACACACCAGTTGTGGAGGAGCTAGCCATCCCTGCTAGCACACGTGGAACTACTGATCTGCCACTACTCACACCTGTGCTTACACTTGACTGTGGGAATGAGCATGTCACTCTTCCCAACACACACATCTACAACAGTCAGTTGGACACCACACATGTGACCCCACTGGAAGCTGAAGATGAGTTAGTTGCACAGGAACTACCTATAATGAATGACGAGTCAGTCTTGCCACAGGCACCATCAGAGAACACTAATGTAACCTTGGTACCTGTTAATGTGATAGGTGTTAAATAAAGAACTAACTCAGAAGTACCTTTCTCTGGAGAGGCATTGGATTCGCTTGACTTTTTTCAAATTATAACAAACTTGCAGAAAAAAAATGAGCATCTTGAACAGATGCTGATAAATTTTATAAATATAGGTAGTCAGGATGATGCTCTTGAGTCCAATGATGATGTCAAAAGGGCAGCAATTTCTATTCCGTTTCAAACAATTTGTGAGGAAGAAGCCAATGATTCTTGGCTTCAAACATTGCCTAGGAATTGTTTGGCAAAAGGCCAGGAAATGCTTAGAGAAAAAGGCTGTGAAAATAAAAATGTACAAACTCTGCTATTTGTTCTTAAGTGTTTGCACACTGTAGCAAAATCAAGAGATTTTAATAACTCACTACAATTTTTTTATGGAACATTGCTTCCATCAGGAAGCGGTTGAGTGATTTACATCATATTAGTGCAACCAAGAATATTTATGTCTTGTGTTTGCAGGAATGTAGACTGAAAGAAGGAGCACCTCCACCAAAGTTGCCTGGATATGCAGCTTATAACTTAAGGTCAACCAACTGTTGTGTGATGTATGTCAGAAAGAACTTGCCACATTCACTCCTTACCCTGCAGAGTCGAGTAAACATGTAGTATCATGGTGTCAAAGTATACGCAAACATTTTTTCCATAAACATTTTAATCTTTATGCTCCAGCGAACTATCTTCGACCTGATGCTTTACCAGATCACGTCAATAGTAAACCTACCCTTATTCTTGGAGTCTTTAATGCCAGACATAAGAATATTGGTGGACTTATAATAAACACCAATGGAACTAAACTAGTGAAATTACTAAATGAGCATGATAATGTTCAAATTGAGCCTACTCACATATATGGTGGCATACTAGATCTGTGCCTTGGATGTAATGTAACAAATACGTTGCATGACTCTCTCATAGTTGATGATCTATCTAATCACTTGCCAAGACTCACAACTGTCAATCTTGATCATATCTCAAGCAATCAAGGAGCTAAATACAGAGGAAAAAAAACTTATTCTTAACCCAGAATACAGAGATAACTTTATTAACCACTTGGATCAATGGTATAAGAATTACGAGCCCACTGGCACACAAAAATTCAATGATGATCTAGTTTCCACTATTGAGACTGTACTCACAGATCAAGTGGGCAGGAAAAGAAAACTTAAATTTTCCACTATAAATAACAATAAAAACCAATGTAAATAATATAATGATCCACAGCTACGCAATCTAACACATGCAGCTAGGAGGATTGGTAAAGCATACCGTGAGTGTAGAACCCCAGACCTTCTCAGAACGTTCCAAGCTGCACTAACAAATGCAAGGAAATAGAAAGCAAGAACTTAGGTAACAGGAATGGGAACAATTTGTTAGTGAGTTAAATAGGTCTACCCCTTTAAGTTTGGTTTGGAAAGGTATAAATAAAATAACAAGGAGAAAGACTGGTAATGTTGCTCATCCCTTTCCACTTGAAAAAACAAATGACCTCATAAATGACTGGTCTAAAACATCAAGGCATGAAACTCTCCCATCTCATATTAGAAAAAACTTAGAGTGCTTCTGAAGGTTGAAATGGATTAATTTTATGAGCCAAAATATTGATGAGAGTGATTGCCTCTTCACCGAATATGAATTAGATAACGCATTAACTAAAGGTCGACCAACAGCTCCTGAAGAGGATGGTATAACCTATGATATTCTCAGAACTTTAAGGCACGTGCCTGATAATCCTTTGTTGGCACTGTATAATATCAGTTACATTGAGGGAGTTCTTCCTACTTCCTGGACCAATAGTCTCATTGTGCCTATCCCAAAGCCGCAACAGTCTCTGATACACTTAGACCGATTTCCTTAACTAGTTTTTTTTTTTATTAACACATCGGCCGATTCCCACCAAGGCAGGGTGGCCCGAAAAAGAAAAACTTTCATCATCATTCACTCCATCACTGTCTTGCCAGAAGGGTGCTTTACACTACAGTTATAAAACTGCAACATTAACACCCCTCCTTCAGAGTGCCGGCACTGTACTTCCCATCTCCAGAACTCAAGTCCGGCCTGCCGGTTTCCTGAATCCTTCATAAATGTTACTTTGCTCACACTCCAACAGCACGTCAAGTATTAAAACCATATGCCTCCATTCACTCCTATCAAATACGCTCACACATGCTTGCTGGAAGTCCAAGCCCCTCGCACACAAAACTTCCTTTACCCCTCTCTCCAACCTTTCCTAGGCCGGCCCCTACCCGCCTTCCCTCCACTACAGATTTATACATCTCGAAGTCACTCTGTCTCGTTCCATTCTCTCTACATGTCCAAACCACCTTCAACAACCCCTCCTCAGCTCTCTGAACAATCGTTTTGGTAATCCCGCACCTCCTCCTAATTTCCAAACTCCGAATTCTCTGCATTATATTCACACCACACATTGACCTCAGACAGACATCTCCACTGCCTCCAGCCTTCTCCTCGTTGCAACATTCATCACCCATGCTTCACACCCATATAAGAGCGTTGGTATAACTATACTCTCATACATTCCCCTCTTTACTTCCATGGACAAAGTTCTTTGTCTCCACAGACTCCGAAGTGCTCCACTCGCCCTTTTCCCCTCATCAATTCTATGATTCACCTCATCCTTCATAGACCCATCCGCCGACATGTCCACTCCCAAATATCTGAATACATTCACCTCCTCCATACTCTCTCCCTCCAATCTGATATCCAATCTTTCGTCACCTATTCTTTTGTTATCCTCATCACCTACTCTTTCCTATATTCACTTTAAATTTTCTTCTTTCACCCTACCAAATTCATCCACCAACCTCTGCAACTAGTTGTCTTTGTAAAACCTTTGAAAGAATGATACTTAACAGATTGTACTACATAATCAGACACCAACTCCCCCCCTCCCTCTATGGGTTCATGAAAGGTAAAAGTGTGCAGAATTGTATCTCCACCTTTCTCACCTCACACACCTCTACTAGTTTTACCACATTTCTTGATCTAAAATCTGCATCTGATATCGCAAACAGAACTGTTATACTACATGAACTAGCCAAAATGAATATTGGTGGTAGCCTACTCTGCTGGATAATAGGATACCTGTCAAACAGAGTATCTTCTGTCCTCTACCAAGGCTTTAGAAGCGAGTCTGAAGAAATGTCCCTAGGTACACTGCAGGGAGGAGTTCTCAGTCCCATGCTGTTTAATGTTCTGATTAATGCTCTCCTAAATGCTCTACCTACCTCACCTAAACATATAGCGATAAGCTATGCTGATGACATCATGATCCATACAACAGGGCATAAGAAGATGAGGACCATTGTTAATGAAGTTCAAGCAATTTGTAATCGATTTGGCCTCATAATATCTTCACCTAAAACAAAGATTTTGACAAGGAAATGACATCCCCCACCCATCTGTTTGCAGGGTGAAAACATTAGCTACGTTAAAACTTACAGATATCTTGGTGTAGATGTACCCTTTAACAAATCCACTATACCACAACTAAATAAGAAATGCAAATATGGGCTAAATGCTCTTAAAGCTGTTGCTGGCTACAACCCCAACTATGGTGCTAATGTGAGAATCGCGAGAATGATGTACATAGCCTATATTAGGTCCTTAATTGATTATGCTGCTCCCATGTTGATATTAGCTAGAGAAAGTTCTCTCAGACTCTTGGAGTTAATGCAAAATGAAGCTCTCAGAAATATTCTTGACAGTCCAAATCTACAAAGGTTCTTAATACGAGGAAGGAGCTTGGTATTTCTGGTATCAGTGATAGGATTTTTGGAATTAACACTGTACTCGGTATTAGAATGTTAAGAAATGAACCAGACACTGTCACTATGAATCTTACTAAATGTATAGAAGTAAATACATACAGATCTAAATGGATTGTGAAAATATGCAATTATATTAGTTTTATAACCTGCATGAAGTATTTCAGTGTTGACAACAAGAGTATTTCACTCCTCCATGGAAGATGTGTTCATTTAATATCACATACTGCAAGTCCCTCCCAAGAAGCTCATTGCTAGTAAACCCTTCCTTAAATCACTTGTTAAAGCAACTGCTCAAGAAAAATTTCTCGCCTAGCTGGTAGTAAAAGTTATCACAAGTTATATACACTGATGGATCTAAACAGGAGTCTTCTGGCAGGGCTGCATCTGCTCTGGTTGCCACCTCCTAGTTAAGAACAATAATAAATCTGTTGAACTAGGCATAATAATTAAAACTGGGTCTACACTGCAAACTGAATTGTTTGCAATCCTAATGACACTAAAGCTAACTTATGACACTGGGGCTTGACTCTATCATCATTACTGATTCTATGTCATCACTGAAGGCTCTGACTCATATAATGACTCCAACAACATGCTCATTGGAGAAGCCAGGTATAAAAACTAAAAATCCGGGAAAAGGGAATTAATGTACAATTGCTATGGATCCCATCCCCATTGGATTTTCCTTCATGATAAAGTTGATATGTTAGCCAAGAAAAGTACCCTGGAGGAGAATGTAGAATATAACTTTAGTAAATCTGTGTCTAGCATTAGGAATAATATTAAGAGAGAAGTAAATAATGAAAATTATTGTTATAGGAATGCAATTAGAAGCCTGAGTAGATCTATAACCCACTATGATAACATGAACATAGATAAGTATGTTTATGGAGCAACTTGCAATGTGAACAGACTGACTGATGTTGTAGTGGCCAGGCTTAGGCTTGGCTACAAGTACTGACTGATGTTGTAGTGGCCAGGCTTAGGCTTGGCTACAGGTACTTCTGGCAGTTTGGGAGACACACAGATGATGCTTAAACCAAATGCAAATTATGTGATCAGGCATATGGTCACTGTCTTGAACACTATGTGCTTAATTGTCCACTTATTGAGGAATATAGAGATAGACAGTATAATAACCTATGTGACATGTCAAGATATCTTATTAACGAAAATAAGATAACAGATATACTAAGCAAATTTGCTTAGTAACAGATAAGTGAACTGTAGATATGTATCCAAATGTACTCCTGTTAACCCTTCTGGCGCCTAGTTTCTAGGCCTTTTGTGTATCCATATGCTCTTGCGCTACCCTTCACAGGATGGATATGGGGTGCACAATAAACTAGCCACTTCGGTGGCAAAAATCTAAAAATCTAATCTCTGCACCCTCATTTGGATTTATTAATTCGTGTTTCTTTTAACCACTTGA
>WNWK01033778.1:0-20905 GCA_009830355.1 Cherax destructor | reverse complement strand
ACTTAACAGCATTCGGAATAAAAATATCGTAAGTCGGGGAATTATAACAACATTGTATCATTCAAATAAATATTATTATTTTTTTACATCGGGGGAAAAATAAAAAATTTTTTCAAAAAAAAAAATAAAAATAGCATTTTTTTTTTGGAATAATAATTTATAATGGAGAATTTTAAACATTTTTGGGGATGACATTTGGCATCCAAAATTATTAATTATTATTATTTTTTATTATTATTTTTTTATTATTATTTATTATTATTTCCCTACAATATATTGTAGGAAACAATAATAATATTAATATTAATAATGTAGGGAAATAATTATTATTATTAATAATAATAATTGCTGTGGAGTGCTCTAAATGTCAGCTACCAGATACTGATAACATTTATTTTTATTATTATTAATATTAATATTATTTCCCTACAATATATTGTAGGGAAATAATAATAATTAATAATTGCTGTGGTGCTCTAAATGTCAGTTACCAAATACTGATGACATTTAACCCTTAAACTGTCCACACGTAGATATACGTTCACGTGCGTACTGCCCCGAACGTAGATCTACGTTTTATTTTTCATTCCTTCAAATTTAGTGCGATAGGCCTGAGTCGCCTAGACATGAGAGAATGGATCTGCGCCCTCTGTGCGCCGCAATATTAAAAAAATCTGGGACCACTTAGTACCTTGTGGGAGCACCAGTTCAATCGAGTGCCAGCTAGAGCAAATAGTGTGGCAAACACCAGAGATTCAATGATGTTATGTTGCATTAACACTCCCCTTATAAGAGGAAAGTAAAAATAGGTTAGATAAATACATGAGTGGCTGTGGGTGGGTGTGAGTTGGACCTGACTAACTTGTGCTACTAGGTCTGATGCCATGCTCCTTCCTTCAGAGGATGTGACCTGACTAGGTGGGTCATTGGTCTAAGCTGGGGGGTGACATGGACTTGCCTTGCATGGGCCAGTAGAACTGCTGCAGTGTTCCTTCTTTCTTATGTTCTTATGTATTCGGCAGGCTGGCTGACTTTGGCTGTCTATAACTCTGTCTATCTATAACTCTGTCTGTCTATAACTTTGTCTATAACTCTGTCTGTCTATAACTCTGTCTATAACTCTGTCTGTCTATGTTTGTCTGTCTATATATCTTTGTCTATATTTTTGTCTGTCTATATGTTTGTCTATATGTTTGTCTGTCTATATGTTTGTCTGTCTATATGTTTGTCTGTCTATATGTTTGTCTGTCTATATGTTTGTCTGTCTATATGTTTGTCTGTCTATATCTTTGTCTATATCTTTGTCTGTCTATATCTTTGTCTGTCTATATCTCTGTCTGTCTATATCTCTGTCTGTCTATATCTCTGTCTGTCTATATCTCTGTCTGTCTATATCTCTGTCTGTCTATATCTCTGTCTGTCTATATCTCTGTCTGTCTATATCTCTGTCTGTCTATATCTCTGTCTGTCTATATCTCTGTCTGTCTATATCTTCTGTCTATATCTCTGTCTCATATCTCTGTCTGTCTATATCTCTGTCTGTCTATATCTCTGTCTGTCTATATCTCTGTCTGTCTATATCTCTGTCTGTCTATATCTCTGTCTGTCTATATCTCTGTCTGTCTATATCTCTGTCTGTCTATATCTCTGTCTGTCTATATCTCTGTCTGTCTATATCTCTGTCTGTCTATATCTCTGTCTGTCTATATCTCTGTCTGTCTATATCTCTGTCTGTCTATATCTCTGTCTGTCTATATCTCTGTCTGTCTATATCTCTGTCTGTCTATATCTCTGTCTGTCTATATCTCTGTCTGTCTATATCTCTGTCTGTCTATATCTCTGTCTATATCTCTGTCTGTCTATATCTCTGTCTGTCTATATCTCTGTCTGTCTATATCTCTGTCTGTCTATATCTCTGTCTGTCTATATCTCTGTCTGTCTATATCTCTGTCTGTCTATATCTCTGTCTGTCTATATCTCTGTCTGTCTATATCTCTGTCTGTCTATATCTCTCTCTCTGTCTCTCACTCTCTCTCACACACACACACGTACGTACAGTTATTATACATAGTGTAAATTACCTAGGATAACCCAAAAATTCCAGGCAAAGTGCTATACAATGCTTGTAGATACAAGGCATAATAAGCATGACTGGCAAGTAATACGCAGTCACTTCTGCATCGTGTATAATACCCGTTGGCTTACGAGCCGCACTCTGAGACTGAGACAAGCAGACGGAAAGACACACACACACACACAGAGGCAGACAGAAAGACAGATAAGTAGAGTTAGACAGAAATAAGCAGAGCTTGACAGACAGACAGATACAGGCAGGCAGGCAGACAGATAGATAGATAGATAGAGACAGATAGGCAGGCAGATAGACATTGAAAAAGGGAGGGTTCCCTCCAGCACTGCTGATATTTATCAAATGTCACTGGGCTGTCAAGAGTTATCTGACACTTGTCAACACACCATTCTTCACGGAGTTTCATATACTCCAGGCAGACAGAAAGACAGATAAGCAGAGCTAGACAGCCACAGACAGAGACACACAGACATATACAGACACAGATAGATAGATAGATAGATACAGAGTGAAAGAGCAAGGGTTCCCTGCACACATCCATTCATCAATGTCACTGCCTTATCAGTAGTTATCTGGCAATTGTCATAACACCATTCTTCAAGGAGTTTCATATATACATACTCCTGGATGTCTAAAACATTGCTGGGACCTATAAATGCTTCGTATATATTTATAGACAATAGTAAATGACCAAGGTAGGTGAAAATGTTCACCTGTTGGTGTGATTGTGACTATTTCAGTACTATTTCAGTACTATTTCAGTACATAATATTAGTGTTAGAACAAAGATTGGCTATGAAATCACAGGAACTATTGTAAATTGTAATTATCAGAACATAAAAATTATATAAATTAAAATGAAAACTAGAAAAAAAAGTATATCGGCAATACTTCTGCAAGCGGCAGGACTTGATGTTGCCGTCAGGTGAGCATCCAGCACCAAATTGGCGGGCTTATATCTCGGTAAGTACTGGCCCTAAAAAACTTTTTTTAGCCTATCCTGTTTATAAAAATGCGCTCTTCATTTAATTTTTTTTTGCTTTCTTCAAAATATTCGGAGAAGTACGCAGGTGAACGTATATCTACGTGTGGACAGTTTAAGGGTTAAAGTGCTCCAGATCAATTATTATTATTCTAAAAATAATAAATGCTATTTTTGCATTTGTTCTTATAACAAGTGATTTAGGCATGTTTACCCTGATGTAAACATCTTTTATGATGGCGGTCTGCCTGCTTCTCTTACCCACTCATATAATATGGCATATATTATTCATTTCAGCATCTTTATTACAGTTCTAGGGTATTCATCATGTTTCTGATATCAATTTGGAATAAATGTAATAGATAACCTTTATTTAGTACATTAATTACTTACTGCTTCCTTAACCTATTGAACCATGCACAATCATAAAATGCATGAAAACATAGTAAAATATAGTACTATATAGTACTACATGTTATACTGTAGTTTAATAACAAATAATGAACGAAGAAAACACTCAGTGAGTGGTGGGCGGGCTGGCTGCCGGGTCAGAAGGAAGGTAGTAGGGACGCTCGGGTGACGGGAAACTTGAATATGATTTGGTGGCTGGGAATTTAGCGGCCGGGAATTCGCGAATGTGTGAAGCCCGCTTAAGTGGAAAACGCAAATGTTGAGGGAGACCTGTATTTGTATAGTAAACCTTAAGGAACTAGTCACACATTGCCCTCTTCTATCTCTTTGTTTGTTGATCAATTGCTTTGCCTTTACAAGCAACTTTATTTTGAATCTTGTCTTTTAAACATATCCCTGAGGTATCCTGGTAATATCTGCTGTTTCCAACCCTAATACTACAGCCTGATTGTTTCCCACAAACACCCATACCTCTATAATCTATCAGTTTAAAGTCCTAGACAAGTCTCCAATGACCCCCTCAATCGAATCGGCTAATACAACCACTCCAGCCCCAGAGAGATGAACCCCATCCCTTGCATACATATCACGTTTGCCATAGAATTTGTCCCAGTTATCAATGAATGGAATTGCAAGTTCCTTGCAATACCTGTCTAGCCAGCAATTTATACTAATTGCCCTAGACATCCATTCATTGCCCACTCCCTTTCTAGGCAAAATGCTACATATGATTGGGATCCCTCCCTTAGACCTAACTACTTCTATGGCTGACCTATACTTATCTAGTAGCTCCTGTCTTCTGCCCTCCCCAATGTCATTACCACCAACACTAAGACATTACCTGACATATTATTATCCAACCTGCTGACTATGTCACCAACACCAGCTCCTGGGATGCACACCCTCTGTCTGACCTTCCTGTCTCCATTACAAAAAGCACGGTCCATATTCAGTGGACCCTCGGTTAAAGGCCGTAATCCATTCCAGAAGCTTGGCCTTAAACCGAAATAATATTCCCCACAAGAATTAATGTAAATATAATTAATCCATTCCAGACAAAAATATACAAAAAAAAAAAAAATAACAATTCAATCAGTATTACATACCTTTATTGAAGACTAATGCTGGCTTCTGGAAGATAGGGAGGAGGAAAGAGGGAGGAGTTAGTGTTTGGAAGGGGAATCTTCCTCCATAAGGACTTCAGGTAGCAAAGCGCTCTCTGTGTTCTTTTAATGCCACTAGGATCAGCTTGAGAGTCACTCCACCAACTACACTCCCAGCATGCCTGCTACACTCCCAGCATGCCTGCCACACTCCCAGCATGCCTGCTACACTCCCAGCATGCCTGCTACACTCCCAGCATGCCTGCTACACTCCCAGCATGCCTGCTACACTCCCAGCATGCCTGCTACACTCCCAGCATGCCTGCTACACTCCCAGCATGCCTGCTACACTCCCAGCATGCCTGCTACACTCCCAGCATGCCTGCTACACTCCCAGCATGCCTGCTACACTCCCAGCATGCCTGCTACACTCCCAGCATGCCTGCTACACTCCCAGCATGCCTGCTACACTCCCAGCATGCCTGCTACACTCCCAGCATGCCTGCTACACTCCCAGCATGCCTGCTACACTCCCAGCATGCCTGCTACACTCCCAGCATGCCTGCTACACTCCCAGCATGCCTGCTACACTCCCTGCATGCCTGCTACACTCCCTGCATGCCTGCTACACTCCCTGCATGCCTGCTACACTCCCTGCATGCCTGCTACACTCCCTGCATGCCTGCTACACTCCCTGCATGCCTGCTACACTCCCTGCATGCCTTGAATTCTATCATGTTTCTCACTTTCTTTACCAAAGGAACTTTACTAAGAACTTTCCTTGGGGCCATGGTGACTTATTTCACAGTTGCACTTGATAAATAACCACCAAAAACAATGGATTACAACAAAATGTTTGGATTAATGAGCAGAAGCTTCCTCACGCACTGAGAGACACGGGCAAACTGAAGCACAAGCGGCCCCAGCCAGCGGACGGACGCATCCCATACGGCCTCTAACTGAAAACCGGCCTGTAAGTGAGAGCCGAAAAACCGGCCTCTAACCGAAAAACCGGCCTCTAACCGAAAAACCGGCCTCTAACCGAAAAATTGCCTCTAACCGGGAGCCGAAAAACCGGCCTCTAACCGAGTTGGCCTTTAACCGGAATGGCCTTTAACCGAGGGTCTACTGTATCTTACCTGAGAGTCTCCCACAGTCAGAATATTCTTACCTTGATTAGCAGGGGAGTCAGTGGTACCTTTAACCTCACTGACCACTGAAGTACACTCGTCCTGGAGAACAAAGAATCGATTTCCTACCTTCACATCTTCTCTATTAACCTTCTTTAATATATCTTGCTTTATATTATTATTTGACATAGCTATATTAACCCTTAAACTGTCCACACGTAGATATACGTTCACTCGCGTAGCTGACCGAATATTTTGAGAAAAAAATAAATTGTTCTTTTTCTTTAAAATGAAGAGTGCATTTTGTTTGTCATTCCCACATTTTTTAATACTGCACACACTGAGTGCACAGACACATTCTCTAATCTCTAGGCAACTCAGGCTTATCGTGGCAAGGTTAAAAGCATTTGAAAAAAAACGTAGATCTACGTTCGGAGCAGTACGCGAGCAAACGTATATCTAGTGTGGACAGTTTAAGGGTTAATAGGTAGGATGTACCATTTTACACTACTGTGCTCATTGTAAAAGAGTATTGAGTTGCTGCCTGTGAGTTGGCAAACTACCTTGCTAACTACCACTCGCTTGTTTTTGTCAGCGAGGTGTTGTTCCAATGAGGGTCAGCAGAGAAGAGAGCGAGCAAGGAGGGTGGGTTCATGCCACTGGACACATGACTCCCACGGCTACTACAGGACGGTGTGAGGTACAGGCTGACACAAACAAGCGAGTGGTAGTTAGCAAGGTAGTTTGCCAACTCACGGGCAGCTACTCAACACTCGAACAATGAGCACAGTAGTGTAAAATGGTACATCCTACCTATTAATATAGCTAAGTCAAATAATAATATAAAGCAAGGTGTATTAACGATTTAGCTAATATCGAAAATATCAGCAATATAAAATTATAAGAAAGGGAAATATACATGATAATTACAATAGATGTATATGTACATTGGGCCCCATTCTGGGGTTGCAATACTTAACAATACTGCTTCCTTAACCTATTGAACCATGAACAATTGTAAAACACATGAAAACATCGTAAAATATTGTATATACAGTGGACCCCGAGTTTCAGCGGCATAGTGTTTCGCCTTTCAGTGCCTTTTTTCAGCGAAAAATACTAGAGGTTCATGATTTTTTTTTTGAGATTCACCGGCGGTATGGTACGCGTCCGCCAATTCTCCCAGCGCCAGGCCGTAAACAGAGCCAGCCTGCTTCCTACCACCACAGTCAGTGTGACATTGATTATGGGCGAGGGACCATCACCCCACAGGTTCATACGATACATTTCATAATAATCCATTGTTTTTTTGTGCTTGCAACTGCTAAATAAGCCACCATGGCCCCAAAGAAAGCTCCTAGTGCTAGCTTTTTGGTAAAGAAGGTGAGAAACACGATAGAGTTCAAGAAAAAACTCGTAGCAAAGTACTAAAGTGGAGGAGGGGAGAATGTGATGCCTTCAGTGATTCTACGATATGTATGATACTACGATATGTACGATACTACGATATGTACGATACTACGATATGTACGATACTAAAGCAGCACGAGTTGATGAAGCCTATAACACCAGCCAGCAATAAAGTGTAGCAAGTAAATTAAGCGATAGAAAAAGACACGAAAGTAACTCTCCAATGTTGTTGGAGGAATATAGAGCCACTGAACATACCTTAAACCACCTTAAACCTCTGCCAGCATCTCCTCCATCAAACTAACATCGCCTCCAAGGTAAGTGTAAATATTTCTTATTTATAAATTACGTACATTGTTTCAGTGTGAATAGTGGTGGTGGCTTCTGATGCCTCCTCCACTACCACTAATATGTACGGCTTCTCTCAGTGGCCCTTATATACCCAACAATAACACCAGCACCACTTACTCCTCACATTCGTAATGACATATTTTATTCATTCTAGAGTACAGTGGTACCTCGAGTTACGATGGTCCCCAAAATCGCCCTTTTATGTAAGTTTATTTTTTTAAATGCTTTTGTAAGTATATTTTTGGGGGTGTAAAAGGACTAGTCTATTTTACATTATTCCTTATGGGGATAAATTCGTTTGGTAATGGCACTTGAACAGCATTCTCGAACGAAAAAATATCGTAACTTGAGGTACCACTGTATATATATCATGTTTCTATGTTATTAATATTGTTTAATATGTCATATTAGATGAATTTTGATACATAAATAAGCCTTAGAGATGATGATAGCATCATATTGAAGCATAATAAACTCGCCTCCCTCCCTCTCTCCTCCTTCCCGTGTTCCATACACCAACAAGTCTTCACTAAAGGTAAGTGTGATGTTAAGGGGCAGTATGACATGTCAATTTTTTTTTTTTCTGTTCGTCGAATTTCATTTTTTTTTTACACATAGAAGTGTTCACTCAGTATGTTTTAAAAAAATATTCAATAAGATAGTCCAAACAACAACTGAAAAAAAAAATATTTACTGAAAATTTCATGTCAGGATGTTTGGCAGGATCCGGAGCCTATATGTCACTACGTAAGGTTGTTTTGGGACTTGGTACCGAAAGAACAATGCTAATACGATTTTTTGAGAACGCACTTTCCTGTAAACATCTTATCTTTATTCCACAAAAAAATAAAGCATGTAACTGTTTGAATGTTGAAAAAAAATCTGCCCTTTACTCCCAAATAAATCCCAAAATATTTGGAATACAGTGGTACCCCGACTTACGATATTTTTTCATTCGAGAATGCTGTTCAAGTGTCATTACCAAACGAATTTATCTCCATAAGAAATGATGTAAAATAGACTAGTCCTTTTAGACCCCCAAAATTACACTTACAAAAGCATTTAAAAAAATCAACTTACATAAAAGGGTGTGTTTGGGGACCATCGTAAGTCGGGGTACCACTGTATTTCCAAAAGTGCATTCTTAAAAAAAAGAACAATCATATTTTTACCATTCCTGTGAATATTATTTCATTTAATCAAACAGTAGAAACTCACCTAAGTAAAATAAGTCAATAACTTACTTCCGAGATATTCGCCTGGAAAGCGCCTGGAGCGGCGCCGGCCACCCGCCTCGGGAATTTTTTTTTTTTTCGAGAAAATCACTTGTGTTTCAATGTTTTCCTAGTAAAACTAATGTTTTAGTGTAGTTAGCCTCTAAAACACCGTTTTCTCTTACTCACAGGCCAAAGAACACGTTATTGGAAGGGGAATCATTTTTATACCCATATTGCTGATAGAGACCGCGCTATATTAGGGCTCATTTTTATTCATGCTGGAGCATATAACATGTTTATATGTTATTTATAGTGTTTATTATTTCATATTAGATCAATTGTGATAGATAAGCAAGCCGTAGAATTGATATTAGCATAATAATGAAATAATATATGGTGCCTCTCAGAGCGGGAATTCTGCTGACGTCAGCAAATATTCCCAGATCGTTCCTGATTGGCTGGTAGACTACGTATAAGCTCCGCCCACTCTCATATGATGCCAAATCGTAAATTACACCATTAGAATGAATAATACACGAAACAGTAAAGAAAAAAATGAAAAAAATTTCTAAAAATATACGGGCTGGGAGCAGGCGAGCTGCGCACTTCGCCGTCACCATACATGATATAAATGACTATAATTCCTTGTAGAAACGTCGTATTACATTGATTCTTGTACCATTGTGTAGCCAGAGAGTTCAGCTATTTTTCTATAAGTTTAACTCAATTTTCATAATTTTTCGATTTTTTTTCGCTCGCGCTCGGAGACATGTCTGGCTCCCCCTTAAATGTTCATTTATCCATTTTATTAGTGCTTTATATTTATTTGTCATTGTTTTCTGTATGTAAATCTATATTTAATCTAAAAAAAAATTATTTTTTAATACTTTTTGGTATCTGAAACGGATTAATTGAATTTTCATTATTTCTTATGGGGAAAATGGTTTCGCCATTCATGAATTTCGCCTTTCAGTGGACTCTCTGGAACGGATTAACCCTTTGACTGTTTTGGTCGTATATATACGTCTTACAAGCCACTGTTTCGGACATATATATATATACTCAAAAATTCTAGCAGCTTCAAATCAAGCGGGAGAAAGCTGGTAGGCCCACATATGAGAGAATGGGTCTGTGTGGTCAGTGTGTGCTGTATAAAAAAAATCCTGCAGCCAGCATTGCATAATGAGAAAAAAAAAATCTGACCGTGTTTTTGGGTTTATAGTTGTATTCTCTTTTTCGTGGTCTCATTTGATAGAATAGAAAACATACTACAGAAATAGAGATAATTTTGATTAGTTTCATGATGAAAGTTACCTTGAAATTGAGCTCAAAGTAGGGAAAATGTTTGATTTTTGCCAATGTTCAAGAGTAAACAAATCACGCCACACGTCCAATACACGTCAATTGGTGAGTCTAATATTCTTTCACAAGTGCACTGATATTATTTATACCATTTTTACAATAATGCAATAGTCTGCATAACGGTAAATCTTCTATTTTTTGTGTGAATAAAAAATCAAAATAGAAAGCAAGAGTAATATAAGGGAACCAAAAGACATGACTAATGAACAGATAACATCTTATTTTAGTGCCAGGAATGTCTGCATTGTTTATTTTGGACCATATGTTGAAATTAACAACTTTATTTTGCATGAAATTGGCAAATTGCCAATTTCTGACCACTTTATTGGGTAGTTGAAATCGGTAAATTGGTGGTTTCTTGTACTCAATCGATAGAACAAATGGAGTTCTAAAGAAATAGGTATGAGTTTGGTTAACTGGAACAATGGAATTGGCCGAAAATAGGCTCAAATTCGGCGAAATTGCCGATGCGTACAAATCGCCAAGATAACTAACTTCGAGATCGTAATTCTGTAAGTTTTCCATCAAATTTCATATTTTTGGTGTCATTACCATCAGGAAAAGCTTCTCTATCATTTCATAAGATTTTTATTTTTATTTTTTCGAAAATTTTGCAACAGGAGACACCTCAGGATTAGGGGTTGCGACAGTCAAAGGGTTAATCATGAAACTCGAGGGTCCACTGTACATGTTATGGTTTAATAACAAATACAGTGGAACCTCTGCTTAATATAGGGTGCAAGGTGAATAGTAAGGTAGGTAGGTATCAAAGTGTGGTAGGTATGTAACCCCCATTTGGCCACCCCACCCACACATTACATACTAGGCTTTTAAAGTGCCCTAGAGCGATTAAATGCATATACAGTACACTCTTTACTTACCTTAAAATATTTGAAGTCTTAATGTAGAGTGAGAGGTGAGTAAACAGAGAGAGATTGAGTGTGTAGGAGGTTCGCGAGTTTTGTAAACAAACCAGTTGTTGTTACCAGACCGGACACGAATGGTTTTTGTTCACTTGTCAAGCCGACTGGAAAAACATCTTATACTTGTTGATTTATATGTTTATATGTTATGTAGCATGTTTATTATATAATTTTGAAAAAATATCATAGATGGATTAAGCAAAATGTCTATATTAACATTTTATGACATTTATGCGCTTCTGATTATTATTGTGTTATAATTATGGCGTCTTCAAGACTAATACAGTGGTCCCTCGACTAGCGGTGATTCCGTATAGCGGTGAATTCGTGTAACGAGCGTTTTTTTCGGTAAATATTTCCCTCGTGTAGCGGCCTGTACCAGACCTGTCCGACTGCCCGCGCGGCGAGGCATGCAGGACGCCAGTCTAGCGTTGTTTACCATTGAGAGAACATTACCCAGCGCGCTCTTTCAAACATTCACAATACTTTTCTTGTGTTTATTGCTGGTTCAGTGATTGTCACTGTGAAATAAGTCACCATGGGTCCAAAGAAGCTTTCTAGTGGCACCCCTGTGGTAGAGAGAGTGAGAAACACCATCGAACTAAAGAAGGAGATGGTTGAAAAATATGAGTGGTATACGTGTGAGTGAGTTTGTCAAGATGTACAAGAAAAACACATCTACTATCACCACTATCCTGGCAAAGAGAAATGAAATCAAGGAAGCTAATGTTGCAAAAGGGGTTGATATGTTAACGAAAAATAGATCGAAAACAGTGGATGACGTTGAGAAGTTTTTGGGGGTGTGGATCATTGAAAAACAGATAGCTGGTGATAGTATTTCCACGGCGATAATTTGTGAAAAGGCAAGGAAGTTGCACGCAGATCTTGTCAAGACAATGCCTTGAACCAGTGGTGAGGCGAGTGATTTTAAAG
Organism: Cherax destructor; assembly: GCA_009830355.1. Taxonomy (NCBI): domain Eukaryota; kingdom Metazoa; phylum Arthropoda; class Malacostraca; order Decapoda; family Parastacidae; genus Cherax; species Cherax destructor. The sequence goes on along the minus strand of WNWK01033778.1, from coordinate 8,994 downwards.
CCAGCAAAGGCTGGTTTGAGAGGTTTAAGAAACGTAGTGGCATACACAGTGTTGTGAGACATGGTGAGGCAGCCAGCTCAGACAAACGTGCATCTGAAAAGTTTGTGCAGGGGTTCGTAGACACTGAAAAATTTGAACCCCAACAAGTGTTTAATTGTGATGAAACAGGCCTCTTTTGGAAGAAAATGCCCAACAGGACCTTCATTACTCAGGAGGAAAAGGCACTGCCAGGACACAAGACTATGAAAGACAGGCTAACTCTTATGCTTTGTGCCAATGCCAGTGGTGATTTTAAAGTGAAGCCTTTACTGGTGTATCACGCAGAAAATTCCAGAGCCTTCAAGAAACACAATGTTAACAGGAATAATTTGTGTGTGTATTGGAAGGCTAACACAAAGGCATGGGTCACTAAGGACTTTTTTATGGAATGGTTGACTGGAGTGTTTGGCCCTAGTGTGAAGAAATACCTCCTGGAAAAGAAATTGGGACTCAAGTGCCTCCTGGTACTAGACAATGCTCCCCTCTTTAAGGGGGGCTCCTTGTCGCGGTAAAGAGGCTATCGGTCTGAGGAATTGGACCTCTTGGTCTTCTTCCTCAGACCGAACCTAATTACCCCCCAATCCCCCCTCCCTTTTTCCCATCTTCCCCATCCTCCCTTTTCCCTTTCCTCCTCCTCCTCCTCCTCATCCCTCCCTTATTTCCTTCCCAGTTTTACCCTGGGAGCTTCTCTCCTCAGGCATTCTAGTTCCTAGGTAGGGGGAAGGGTATCGTGGTCCATCCCATTCCGTTGAGGTCCTTGGCAGTGGTGTAGTTTGCCGTGGAATCTGGATCGCCTGGGATGGCCCGATCCCTCCGGTCACCCGGGGTGGCCTTAGGTATCTTTCGGGCGACGGGTGTATCTCTGGAGGCCACCTTTCGGATTCCGGGGGTGGTGGCCGAAGGCGGTATGCTTTGTGGCGGATATCCGGCCGCCCTCTCTTTTGTCCGTCCGCCGAGATGGCTCGGTGGATGTGAGGTTGCTATCCCGGATTGCTGGTTTACTGGCATGAAGGGTAAGGTGTGGCACGGGTTCCATGCAGCATCTGCACTACTTGCGGTGTTGAGGTCCTCTTGGGCGCGGAGGGGGATTTACGCTCCCTTTCATTCCTCCTAGGAGCTATTCCTCCACGTCTCCCTTTTTTATTCTTTTTTTATTTTTATTTTCTTTTCTTTTTTTTTTTTCTTAAAAATAAAAAGAAAGAAATAACCTAACCATGGCTGACCCAATCCATGAACCCACTACCCCCGGGCCCCTTCCTGATACCGCACCCAGTACTGACCCTGCCTCGTTAACGGACAACTCTTTGGACACCTCTCATGCCCCTGTACCTCTTGCTGGTGCTGGTTTGTCACCTGCTTCAGGTACCAGGGACCCAACTGGCCCTTTCGATACGTCTGACCTTCGCTCTTCTCTCACCTTGATTCCGGCTTCTCCCTCGACGGTGCGGCAATTTTCGAATCGCTCGCCCGTCTCCCATCGGACCACCCCCGGTCCCACACCCAAACGACCAAGACCCACACATGACGATTCGACACTTCCTTCTCGTTCATCTCAGAAACGACCAGCTCGTCACGCACTCCCCTTAAAAACTGTTTCAAACTACTCAATGGACGAAGTTTTTTACTCTGCGACCGACTTCTCCTAATACCTATCTTTCAGACTATAGTATTGGTAAAGCTCTGCTATGCCATGTTGGTAAAGACATCTCATTTCACGCTCTCAAGAGCGGCACTCGCATCATCACTGTCCAGAATGCTGGCCAAGCTCGCGATCTTTCTCTTCTTACAACCATAGATTCTGCTCCTGTTACTATTGACAAGCACCATTCCCTCAATTCTTGTTGTGGTTCTGTCATTTTGCCCCACACCATTGTCCAACGGAATTTCCAGACATGTAGTGATGACATTTTCGAGCAGCTTGAGCTCCAAGAACTCCCTATCCTTAAAGTTGACACTTTTGTCCTCCCTGCCAATAAGCGAAGACGTTATCCTTGCAATATAGCTCGTTTAACATTTGACTGCCGTGAACTACCACCTTCGGTTTACATTGCAGGTCAACGTTTGCAAGTCCGAAAGGTGACCCCTACACCGCAACAGTGTAGAAACTGCTGGCGTTTTGGTCATCCAGCGAAATATTGCAGGTCCATGGCCGAATGCCCAGTCTGCGGTGCTGACGACCATGCCAGTTCTTCTTGTACTCTACCTCCCTCTTGCCTTAACTGTCATGAGGCACATCCGTCGTATTCTCGCCGTTGTCAGGTTTACCTGAATGAGCGGGAAATCCATTGTCTCAAAGAGGCAGAAGGCTTCTCATATGCTATGGCCGTCTCTCATCTACGCCTTCAAGAGAGACTTCCCCGCATTTCCTATTCTCGAATTGCTAAACGTCGCCCAGCTCTGGGGTCCAACCTTCCACGGCTTCCTCTGTGGTCGCCTCATCCTCAATCACCCCTGTCTCGAATCCTTTTGATATTCTTGGCTCCGAAGTCCCTACCTCGGCTTCCCATACTGTCCACACTCCTTCCTCTACTCACTCGCACAATTCTGAGTCTACACGTCCTCGTCCTTCACCTAAACCTCAGCGCCCCCCTTCTCATAAGCCCGGCAAAAAATCCCTACTGCCAGGTTCTTCGCCTCTGACTAGTTCTATAACATGTGTGGAGGTTCATCCTCCTCCTCATACACTACCTTCATCCCCTGTCCCCTCCCAAGCCCCTTCGACAGTTTCCTCTTCTATCTCCTCGCCCTCTACTTTAGTACAGTCTATAGACTCCCCGATCGTTGCTCACTCTTCTTCCATTTCTAATGTAGTCCCACATTCTGCATCTTTGACTTCCGAAACACTGGAAGCTATTGCAGAATATATTTCTGGACCGATGATGGACACTACTCCACCTGAGGTTCCTCATCTCTCTTCTTCGTCTCAACCCCCCCTTCCTTCACAACGTCCTCCTCCTTCTCTGATTACAGGTCTTCCGCTACCTCCACACGTGGACTTTTCTAACCCTAGTCCATAGCTTCCTCTCACTACTACTTCTATCTTTTTTCCATAACATGGCTTATCGCAGTAGAATGATTCAGGTCTGAGGGCCAGGGGTGAGCTTCAGGTGCTGCTCTCCCAGTTTCATTGGGGTCTGTTTGCAAGAACCCAAACTACAATCCACTGTTATCAGCCCTTTTTCAGGCTATACTTGTTATTCCACTGATCCTTTTTCCATGGAACTTTTAACTAGTGTTTCTTATACGCACTAAAATCATACCATCAAATATGTTCTCCTTCTTCTTATTTAGCACTGCAGCCCGTATCCACTGAAGTGGTATACACTCTGTTCTTTATATCTCCTTCGTAGGCATTGTCTATCCCAGATATTTATTTAGTTTTCCTACCGCCACCCCTTCTATTACTTGGCGATTTTAACGCGCACCACTTTCTGTAGGTCGCACTGTGACTCCCAGGGTATCTGTTGGAGGCATTTGCTTTTCTTCCTCCATGTTTTAAATACGGGTGTTCTACCATTTTGATCCCCGAACTCATTCTTTCTCCTGCATCGATCTTCCATCTGCTCTTCAATAACTGTCCTGACTTTACCTAGTCTGTCCTCCACTTTGCATGACAGCTACTATTTCCTAATCATCCTACAGTCCCCCCTCTGTTTTCTCCACCTCCCCATTGCCCACGCTGGCAATTTGACCAGGCGAAATGACCTTACGCACATCTTACTTCAGCCATGAGGTTCCTACCTCACCCTCCATTGATGAGGTTTTACACTCCTTTTTCGTCCTCCATCTTCACAGCGTTTCACATTCTATTCCCTAACCCTGGGTGGCATCCTCAGAAGTGGTTTGGTGTGGTCTCCTACTTGTGTCAGTAAGGCTTAAACGCACAGAAGTGGGCAGGTATCGGTATAACAGAACCACAGAGAATTTTGATTTCAAGCAGAAGATATTATTGCTCGCTGTCATACGTGATGCTAAACGCACTTGCTGGCGAGAGTAATGCTTTACTGTCACTGGGCTTCCTCGATGAGTGCAGTCTGGAAGAAAGCAGTGGTGTCTGAGTGGTAAATTCTCCCCGACCCGGCCCTGTTCTTCAGGTTGCTGTGTCGATATAGCACACCCTCTGCCAAGGTTAATGAAATTGGTAATCATCTCCTCAGCATCTCTCAGGGCTTGGTCTGAGTTCCCTGTTCCTTTCTTTCAGCCCAAGCAGCGAGCAAAGCTCCTTAGATTTTTCTTCTTAGAGAAGAATCCTATAATGCCTTTTACCCTTCAAGAACTGAGTAACATTTCTCTGCTTGCCGACACGCAGCTGGGCCACATGTCATGCCATATTTCATTACTTACAGCATTTTATACCACCTGCCTTTACTGTCCTCTCTTACAACTTTTTATAATTCAGGTGGAACAAGAAGGAGTTCTTCCCAGCTGTGGAAGTCTGCTATTGTTCTCCCTTTCGAAAACTAGGTGACGGACGTGATCCTCTCACTACTGCCCCATCGCTCTTACCAGTGGTAGTTTGCAGGGATGGAACGTCAGCACACAATGCTTGATGTGGTATTTAGAGACTCACAGTAGTCTCTCCCCTAGTTGCATGGCTTCCGTAAGGGGCTGCTTCACACACCCTTGCTACTACGATATTGTAATGTTTTATGACAACCATTCGTTATCACTAATTTTCGACCTTGAGAAGGCGATACAACTTGGAGATATATCTTGCCCAGGCCCACTCCTCTCAGCCTGAGGCAAATCCACCATTCTTTCTAAGGCTTTCTTAACTGACAGATATTTCACAGTCCGCTTTTCTAGTAACTGAACTCTCCTCTTGAATTTGTCCAAGCTGAAGGTGTCCCCAGGGATGTGTTCTGAGCACAACACTTTTTCTGCTTGCTATAAATAATCTGGCATCTGTTCTCCTATCCAATATTTGGTCACGCTTCATGTGGATGACTTTGCTATAGCTTGCAGGTGCTGACTGTCACCTCATTGCAGTTTCAGCATGCCATCAACTGGTTTCTGATTGGGCTAACACTACGGTTTACCTCTTCTAGTGGCAAAACTCATCAAACATGCCTACTTGACGCTCAGTGGCCTCTGATCATCCATTGTACCTATACGGCTTACATATCCCAGAACGTTTGACCGCAGATTGTCCTGAAACCTCACATTACCTCTCTGAAGACTTGTCATAGCCGGCTGAACTCTCCTTAAAACCTCGCACATCTTTCATGGGGCTGATCTAGAACCTCCTTCGCTTCACATTCGCCCTTTAATTCTATCGAAACTCGATTACAGACCAGATATATTCGCAGCCTCCTGCCACTTCAGCCCATCCCATCCATCACTAGATTACGCGCAGCTCTTTGGTGCTTTTCGTTCTTCCCGTTGAGAGCTCTATGTAGTGCTTAATGATTCGATCCTTGTCCGACGTCATGATGTGCAGAGCTGCATTCAAGTATTATGTTCGCTTCCTCATACCTCCGCACCTATGTATAGGATTGTCAAGCAGATGTTAGTAGACTTTCTCTATTTGTCTGTCAGCTCTGTTTATTTGGCCCTTTTCTTCAGCCCCATAATTCTTGTCTTCCCTTCAGCTTCCGCCTTTGAGATGTTCAGTGGCTTCAATTCTTTCCCTCTACCTCTGGGTGTTCCTGCTGCTGTGTCTGTTCTATTCTCTGTTCTGCACGAAAGCCTAACTGCCTACGGCGGCTTCTCGCTCTTTCTTTCTAGACCATTTCCGCTTCTCATTCCCATGCCAATACAGTATACACCGATGGTTCAAAGTCATCTGACGGCGTTGGATCTGCAGTGTTTCCAGACAGCGCTGCACGAGGCATCTTTCACACCCTGCCAGTATTATTTGCTGGCTGAATTAAAGTGCCATTCTTGTGGTACTATCCTCAGATTGCATCTATGCCTTTACTCATTTGTGGTCGCTTCAGACTCCCTGGGTGCTTTACAGGCTATCCGTAAAATTGGATACACCACCCCCAGTTCTTCGTATCCACCTTGTTACGCCATATCTTTAAAGTGCTACAAAGATATTCTCTGGTTTGGTCCCTGGTCATGCAGCTGATGACAGGGTACTTTAGTTTAGGGTGCATTACTGCTGCTGGGTCAGCAGTACATGACCTTCCAGTTTGCTAGAGGTGTTCCTTTCTTTACGGACTATTTTGCGGTCACGCCAAGCACCCACCTTCTGCATCTGGTTGGTGCCAACGCATAGGTCTGACCTGCTGAATAACAAATCCTCATTCTATTAAACTGTTATAGGTTTCGCTTCTTTTGTCACTAATGAATGAGGTTGAGACTACACTCTTCCTCCATGCCAGACGGGCTACACTCGCCTTACTCACATTCATGGACAGGCTCCTCGTGGCATTGCCAGGTTCCAGCGTGTCTGTTCATATCCTTTGTTGATCGCTCTGATTTATCAACGGAAAGACCCAGAATTTACCTAATGACGCCTTCGCCCATGCCTTACCTTCCCTTCAGATAACTCTCTCCCTTAATCCTGACTCCTCTCACAGACTTTTGACAGAAACTGACTTACTACACAAACTCCTGGAAGATTATACTTAGCACCTCCCCTAGTCCTTCTACTCGATCTTTTGTTACTTCCTCCACCCTGCACTATCCTCCGTCATCTTGCACTCACACCTCTGGCCTAATCTGCCCACCCCCTCTTACAACTCCACTCTCCTTGCATCCAGCACACCTCCTGTAGCTCTGTATAACCCTGTGTTTAGGTTTCTATTTGATTATGGGCTGGCTAATCCATAAGCTAAATACGTGGTACTTACCCATTTTGACCTCGAACTCATTCTTTCTCTCAATGATCTTTCCATCTGCTTCTTCATATCTGTTTTGTCCTGACTTCACTTGGTCTGTCCTCCCGACTTACATGAGGTTACAGCTATCATTTCCTAATCATTCCATTGATTCCATGGGTGCTATACGGCTGGCGCACCTCATAGCATCATGGGCGGCCCGGTGGTCTGGTGGCTAGAGCTCTCAGCCACAGCCACAGAGGGCCCGGCTCCCATTCTCTGGTGAACATTTCGACGTGTTTCCTTTGGCACACCTGTTGTCATGTTCACTTAGCAGCAAATAGGTACCTGCTGTTAGTCACTTGGTGTAGGTCGCATCCTGGGACAAGATTGGGTGTGGACCCCATCACGAGCAAGAAAGACAGTCTCCAAGCGAGGCACTGATTTCTTGGTTATCCTGGGTGGCTAACCTCCCGGGTTAAAATCCGAAGAACGCCGCCGCTAGATTTTATTATTGCACCCTTGGTAGTCGGGGAAGTTATGTCCATCATTTGCTCTCACTTTCGAATCTGGCAGACAACCTCCCCGTTAAAATCGAAGAAATTATCTTTGTCTTATTAAATTCCTTGCAGGCCAGTATGTCCATCATTGCTCACGAAACTGGCTAAAGCCTAATACTATAGATATCTATGCCATTCGGTTACACAAATGACATACAACTATAGGAAGGCTTAGACTCCAATAAGGATGGCACAACTATTTACTATTCAATCTGTTTGGAATGTATTTGGTCAGGTTTTATTTGCACAAGAGATGAAATGGAGAATATTTAATAGCTAATTTTTTAACCAAAATACCTACAAAACCTCTCACAGGTTTAAACATCTAAAAATCCCCCCCAAACAAATATTAGCCAATTTTAGTGAAAAAAAAATAGGGGGTTACTGATGCAAACATGAAAAAAAGAACCCACTTAATACTAACAGGGATTTCCAAAAATTTACAAGATCGGGGCCCCCCAAGAAAAAAAAATTCAAAAATTGAGCAACTGCTTGCTCCTACCAATGTCCTCTTTGGGGGCCCTTTTGAGTGTGAACGGTCTGAGGAATTGACCTTTGGTCTTCTTCCTCAGACCGAACCCAATTCCCCCCCAAAACCCCCCCCCTTTTTCCCCCCCCCCCCATCCCCCCCTTTCCTTTCCTCCCCCTCCTCCTCCCTCCCCCTTTTTTCCCCCTTTCCCCCTTTTTCCCCTGGGAGCCTTTCCCCCGGGGATTCTAGTTTTTTGGTAAAGGGGGGAAGGGGGGCGAGTCCATCCCATTCTGTTGAGGTCCTTGGCGGTGGTGTAGTTTCCGGGAATCTGACGCTTGGGATGTCCCGATCCTCTCCGGTCACCCGGGGGGGGGTTGGGGGGCTTTCGGGCGACGGGTGTATCTCTGGGCCCCTTTGGGGGCCGGGGGGGTGGCCGAAGGCGGTATGAGGGCGGATATCCGGCCCCCCCCTCTTTTTTTCCCCCGAGATGGCCCCCGGGTGGGAGGTTGCTATCCCGGGGGGCTTTGGGGTTTTTTTGGGGGGGAAGGGTAGGGGGTGGGACGGGGGTTTCCCCCCCCCGCATCTGCACTCTTGCGGGTTGAGGGGGTTTTTTTGGGGGGGGGGGGGGATTTGCGCCCCTTTCATTCCTCCCAGGGGCCTATTCCTCCAATTCCCTTTTTTTTCTTTTTTTTTTTTTTCTTTTTTTTTTCTTAAAAATAAAAAAAAAAGAAGTAACCTAACCCCTGGCTAAACCCCCCCATGAACCCACTACCCCGGGCCCCCCTTTCCCCCTACCCGCACCCAGTACTGACCCTGGGCCCCGCAACCCCGGGGACTCTTTTACACCTTTTCAGCCCCTTTTTCCCCCTTTCTGGTGTTTTGGCCCCCCCCCTGCTTCAAAAAACCCGGGTCCCGACTTCCCCTTTTTACACGCCTGACCTTCCTTTCTGACCTTGATTCCGCTTCTCCTCGACGGGCCCTTAATTTTTTCCCCCCTGTTCCCCCCCCGGGCCCCCCGGGGCCCACAAAAAAAGGGGCCAAGACCCAAAAGGGGATTCGAAATTTTTTTGCCATCGCAGAAACGACCCCCTTTTTTTCCCCTTTTTTTTTAAACTTCGTTTCAAACTACTAATGGACAAAGTTTTTTTTTTTTTTTCCC
>WNWK01033777.1:0-20906 GCA_009830355.1 Cherax destructor | reverse complement strand
AAAGCTATAGCTATCACTACCTACTTGTGGGTTGGAATTTCCATAAAGATCTACATTTGAGTTGTAGTTGCTTGACTCACACTAACATCTTAAGGTAAAGAATTTTTCTTCTTATAGTCCTCTGTGGTGCAGTGATAGACCATTGGACTGGCAGACTTAGAAACTAGACCAAGGTTTGAGATAATCACTATTAAATCCAGGTCCATTTTAAAGGCTACGGAGGATTTTCAAAATACTGATTCCTTGGATAAGGAAATAAATGCTGTAAGAAATTTATGTATTTTGCAATATATATATTTACTTTTTAGCTGACTATTACTGCTTTACCATTTTATGCTATACAGTATCAACATTTTTATTTATGTGCATAGTGACATATGAATATATGAGGCTACTGTAACTATTGATTTTATCTATAAATTTTCAGTTTTGTACTGTATGATGTGTTGAATTATCTCTTGCATCATATTCCTTAATTTATTCATGCAAATTGATGCAGTGTTTGCAGGTCAGGACAGCTACAATTGATAGCAAGGTAGTGGCCGCCATAGTGATGACAGCAATCGGGAGAGAGTGATGATCACCGACTTGGCAAATTTCATGACCCTTGATTCTGTTGGAGGATGGTGAGGATTTTAATGTTTTTTTCTTCCTGCGGCCATCTGCAAGGCAGGATATTTAAAAGAAGGAACCTCATTATCATTCATTCAGTCACTGTTTGCCAGAAGTGTGCTGAAATCACAGTTCTGATTACCCTCTGATTGTACCATCCCTCACCCCTTCAAAGTGCAGTCACTGCCCTTGTCATCTCCAGGAGCAAAGTCACTGCTATTGATTCCTGAATCCCCCTTCCCGTAAATGATATTACCTTGTTTCATACTCCATGGCTGATCATTAAGCGACTTGTCTCTATCTAATCCTATCTAATATCCTCATGCAAACCTCTTGGATACTCGAACATAAAACTCAAGGCCTCTTTCCCTCCCTTTGATTCAGAAACTTATTGCATCTGGCATGTTAGGGTTGAATTTGTGGTGTAACATTTCACTTTGGCAATATGTATATTTGATGCAATGGTCATTTCCTACCATCCATTGGCTGTAATATTTTTTATTGTCTATTATCTGTACTATTGTGATGTACTGCATTTCCAAATTATGTATTTAATTTTGTGATTTGTCCCAAAGATGATGATGTTGGCTCCGGATGAAGAAATAACTGGTGGTTTGGATGCTGTGGAGGCAGCTGAAAAAAGCAACAACGGGGATGATGATGATGATTTGGGAAAGCATCTACCATTGACAAAAGCAGAAGGGAAGTCAAGGAAGAGAGAGGAAGGGTCAGTTGATGATGGGGATGATGCTCAGTTGGAGAGAGTGATTGGGAAGAACAGCCAGAGGATGGGGAAGAAAGGAGGCCATAAGCCACTTGGTAAGGATTACTTCATTTTCAACTTTATTTGATGTAATATTTTAACCCTATTCCTCTATTTTAAGTAAGAAATAGTAGTATTTTGTTATTTTTATAAAAATAGAGTATTTGCCAAAACATTTTAGGTTTTAGCCACTGTAACTGATTTAACATATTTTGGGCTACATGGGAAATAGTTGGTGTTGGTAGTATTTATGTAAAACCAACAGTAAATACTGTGCAGCATTAAAATATAAATCCTAAAATTGCCCAGCCACTTGTATATTGAGGTTTCATGTTGCTTTTCCATTAAGTGTGAGTGTATATGTGTGTGTGCGTGTGTTGGCGTGCTGGCATGTGCGTGCGTACACTGCCTGGCCCCAGTACTTGCCTTGTGGTTGCAGGAGTTTGAGACTCAGCTCCCTGGCCCTCCTCTTCACTGACTGCCACTAGGTCCTCTCTCTTCCTGCTTCATAGCTTACATCATTCCTCATCTTAAAAACTATGTATAGTTTCCTGCCTCCACTACATCCTTACCCAGACTATTCACTTCACAACTCTATGACTGAAAATGCCTCTAACATCCCTTTGACTCATCTTCAGGTCTTCAACTTTGAGTATGACCCCTTGTTTCTATTGTCCCATCTGGAACATCTGCTTCTGTCTGTATCTATTCCTTGCAGTATTTTTGTATGTTGTTATCATGTCTCCCCTAACCCTCCTATCCCACTCAGTGTCATCAGGCCAATTTCCTGCTTTCTTCAGAGGACATTTCCCTTAGCTCTGGAACTAGCCTTGTTGCAAACCTTTGCACTACTCTAATTTCTTGGCGTGCTTGACCAGATGTGGGTTCCAAACTGGTGCTGCACATACTCCCGTATGGGCCTGGCGTTATACGGTGTACAGGTCTTGAAGCGATTCCTTACTGAGGTGTCGGAGCTATTCTCCAGGTTTGCTGGGTGCCCATACTGCAGCAGTTATCTGTTTGATGTGTGCTTCTGGAGACGTGCTCGGTATTATACTGCTTCAAGATCTTTCTCCTTGAGTGAGTTTGCAGTCTTTGGCCACCTGCTTCCTATATTTTTGTCTGCGGTCTTTTTTTGCCTTCCTGATCTTCATGACTTTGCATTTGGTGGGGTTAAATTCAAGGGAGCCAGTTGCTGGATTACGCATCCTGCCTGATCCTCATCAATTTAATTCTCCTCATTAACTTCACTGTCGTCTGCAAACAGGGACACTTCTAAAGTCTATCCCTTCCATTATGTCATTCATATGCAAAAAATAGCGCTGGTCCTGGGGCCCGGCCCCTGTGGGACCGCTTGTCACAGGGGAGTTAAGCTGGTGGTAAATTTTGGCTGAGTCACTGTGATACGTCATCCGTGCCATGACTCATTGCATGCTCCCTGTCAGGTATTCTCTGATCCATTATGATGCCCTTCCTGTGCCATGCCTGATCTCTAGCTTCAGCACTAACCTCTTGTGAAAGGAACTGTGTGAAGGCCTTGCAGTCCAAAAGAAAATGCAATCAATCCACCCCTCTCTCGTGTCTTCTGTTACCTTGTCTACTTAAAACTCCAGTGGTTTGTGACACAGGATTTGCCTTCATAAATCCGTGCTGGTTGTCCTTTATAATCTTGTTCTGTCCAGATGCTCCCCTCTCTCTCTCTCTCTCTATCTATATCTCTATATATATATATATATATATATATATATATATATCTATCTTTCTATATCTATCTATCTAAGTGAGAGAAGAAATATGTTACCTGTTTGATTCTGGGAGTCAGAAAGCTTTTCAGCAGCTTCAATATTACTGTCTATTTAGTTCTATTTAATGATATATATCTCCTATTGGTTCTAAAATTGTTAGTAGAGTTGGTAGACAGCAACACAGCAGGGAGGGGCTCTACCGTCATGCCAAGTGAGTGTAAAGCAGAAAGCCTGTAATTGTTTTACATGATGGTAGGATTGCTGGTGTCTTTTTCTGTCTCATAAACATGCGTTCAGGTACATCTTACTACTTCTACTTCTACACTTAGGTCACACACATTCGTAACACAAGCATATATATACACCTCTGGGTTTTCTTCTATTTTCTTACTAGTTCTTGTTCTTATTTCACTCTTATCTCCATGGGAAGTGGAACAGAATTCTTCCTCCGTAAGCCATCGTGTTAATAAATGAAGCGCCTAAAATACCCTGGAGCAAAGGGGCTAATTAACCCTTCTCCTGAATAAATTACTAAATGTAAAAAAGGAGAAACTTTAGTTTTCCTTTGGGCCACCCTGCCTCGGTGGGAAAGCGGCCGGCGTGTTGAAAGAAGATCTCCTATTGGTGAATAAGTCTTTCTTGAAATTACACACATGTGCAGCATCTGGGAATCTTTATTGTAGATGTTTTGCCATCCTTCTACAATAAAATATCTAGATGTTGCATGTAACTAATTTTCATCTTGTCTGTATTGTATACCACTCATGTACATGTCTTTTTGGAAACTTTTGTTTGTTTGTTTACAGTTAAGGCCTCTTGTTTGCCTTTTGATAGTGCTAAGAAATTTTAGCTACTATATTTTGTAAAATATTCTATGGTCTGTATCATGCCCCCTCCAAATAACTTGTCTTAACTTTTTCTGTCCAATGCACAACTTTTTTATTCCTGCAGGCAATTCCCTATGACTTGTATTTTTATGCATGTGGTTATGATTTTGCTTATGAAATATTGAAAATTTTGTAATATTTTACTTGGAAGAAAAGGCAATATTTTATTGTTTTATTTCTATTTAGATAAATATTATGGAACTTAAATATAAGTGGACTGATGATGTGGCATGAAAACTGTTGCCCCAGTTACTACCATGAAATTTTTTTGCATTAATCTCACAGGAACAGAGTATTGCGTCGCATTAAAAACTTTTTTGCAGCCTTTGCTATAAAATTATTTGCTGATTCTTCTTTGGGGGTTTGGGCTGTTCAGCGCCACTGCCCCGGTCTCTAAATCATCTCACTCATTATTGGACCATCCCAGCAGCACATCAGGTAGGAAAAGGGTGCATAATTATTTACCTTTAGAAATCAGTAAACGATATTTGTACCACCCATATATATGGAAAATGTAAAAGTTTGAAAAGGAAGACCTAGGAGGAAGGGGGAGGACGGGTGAAAAATTAGTCTTGTGTGAAATATAAATCAGCAGAATTTTTTTTTTTTAAGGGTTTAAAGGTTATGTAAATGAAAATATAACTTTCATGAAGTTTACAGTGGTACCCGATCGATGGTCACAAACACCTTTATGTAATTTTAAATTTTTTTTAAATGCTTTTGTAAGTGTATTTTGGTCAAAAAGGACATCTTTTACATAATTTCTTATGAGTAAATTTGTTTGTAATGGCATGAACAGCATTCTGGAATGAAAAATATGTAATTTTCGGGGTACTGACTTAGTTGAATTTTCCTTGTTCTTGAGGCAGCCCTTTAAAATTTCAAGGAACACTGTCAGATAAATTTTGAAGGGGGGTAGGTGAAATTGAAATTCAGATGTCTTTAATCCTTTCACTGTTCTGTAGAACTATGTCATTGAGGTCAAAGTCTCGGGCCTAGTTCTGTCATGAGTTCAGCCCCACTCAGTTGCTGATTGGTAAATTTTGGCCTAGTCATAAAATGGGGCCTTTTGGCATGGCTTGTAGAAGGGGCACTGTCTTGGATAAACAGTTTGCTTTAACTTTTCCAAAGAACGTGTAAATAATCCATTAAAATTCCAAATAATTGCTCTGATTCATCATGACTTTTTTTGGAAGTATTACTAACTCAACACCATAATGGGGGAAACATCCCCACACCATAGGAATGCAAGGTGTTTGTCTTGGCATTGTACTGTGGGAGGTGTGGGCCCAGAATGGAGGGGCCAGTATCCTTTCTTTGCATCACTATCAGTCTTGGGAAGAGGAAGGGGATTGGGTTTCTCCCTGGTCACAAAATGTTGGGCGAGACACTTCACTGAATGCAATTTCAGTCCCGTTTAAGTAGAAAGTGTTATCATGGTCCCTCTTATCAGGACCCCCCCATTGATAGTATATCTTATTTGCATATGTACACAAGTGTTGATCACATCAGGGATTAATGACTACACACAAAAATATGGCTTTCCCGATGCATGGCCAAAAAAAAAAAACAACTCAATAGCCACAGGTTACTGGTGAATTTCGTGATGTAAGCTGTGGCCAAGTGTTTATACAAATGGCCAGCTGACGTTCGGATATATAACATCAGAGACCCACAAGTCCCTGCAGACATAAAAAACCAAATGAGCAGAGATATATCAAGGGAATATTATCAGGGATGAATTGTGATGTCTGCACACATTTAGCTAGAAAGCTATTGAATGAACATTGGGGAATGTGTTTTTTTTTGAGTTGCCATTTTCCCTGTTAGGAGATGGTCATTATGGTGAATGGAAAAGGATAGTAGGGGTTATTATAATCATGGGAAGTGCTAATTCTGTAGGGTTTATACAGTGCCTGTGGGGGTAATGGGGAAAGGGATTCAGGCTCAAAAGGACGAGCCAGATCCAATCCTAGATCAAAAAGCCCTTAATTTCTGCCCCCTTGAGGGTAGACAGTAAGAGAGGAACACAGAATGGAGACTCACTAAAAAAATTTCTAAATCCATGAAGGTTATATATATCAATACTGAATAAAATAATTAAATCAAAAGTCATTTCAATGTAGGGTTTACAATGGTTTCATTGGGAGATGCCACAATGAACATTCGACTTCTTTAAGAGGGAAAGTGTTATGGGCCTTGTTTTAAGATATAGCATAACTGTATTCTTAGTTGTTTTTGATGGTAGAAGCCCTTCATTTACTGAATGTGACTTATTAAAGATGTCTTTTTCATTTTCAGGAAGAAGATAAAAGTGGGGGGGGAGGGGGATGGTGAGGTTGATCTTGAGAGGCCAGATCCCGGACAAGTTGTGGGAAGAAGTTGATAAGGGCCTTACTGCCCTTCAGGGTTGTATTTTTTACTTTTATTGTGCATTAATAAAAAAACACCACTTCTTATAATAAAATGTTTGTATGACATGTGGGAATTTACTTCTATAGTTTTAAAGCAAGAAACAGTGATGACCTAAAATTCTCTCCCCCCTTTTTCCCTTTTTCTTTCCATTTTTTCTCTCCCTTTCACTTCCCTATTTCCCCCCCTTTCCCTTCTCCATTTCCCGGGTGCAGTATATCTCACTGTGAGAGCATTCAATGAAATTTAGGGGCCAGGCCCTTTCCTGGTGCATAGAGACACATGGGTCCCGGTTTCTTATACCCCCGCCTGCCAAGCAGAAAAAAAGGCACTTTTGTGTTGACTGGTGGACTGCCCTCCAGGAAAAATGTTAGAAAATTACAGTCCTCTGGGAAAATGTCATATTCTAAGTAAACTTGGACTATAGAGGGGATTCAGGGTTGGGTAAAAAAATCCTTGTACTTTAATGTTAATTTTAAATCTTTTTCTGTCTTCCCTCTCCCCTTTTCCTTATAATATGGTTATAGTAAAATTAATCGGTTCTTAGTGTCATTATTATTCTATTATTAAATTGTCAGAAAAAAACTGTGATGTTGCATTAATGTATAATTTCTGAACATTCCAATTTTATTTAGTTCATTCTTCTTTGGGGAAAAAGTCTTGCTCTGAATATCTTTTCGTGATTTTAAAAAAGGGTAGGAACTTTGGGGTTTTGTTCTCCCAGTCAAGAGCAGGCTGTCAAAAAGGGTGAAGGATGGTGTAAAGATACTTGAGAAAGGGTTTATTTTGAAATTTTAATCTATTAGGGTTAAAATTTTTGAAGCAGATTATTGTATGTGACACCATGTTATTATCTTTCAAGGTGAAATCATGACAGAAATGAGAGGGTGAGGATGCTACTGAAGAACAAAACAAAGATGATAAAGTCAATGGGACAGAAGTGGAAAAGGAGTTAGAAGAAGCAGAAGCAGTAGCAGCATCAGTAGTAGCAGCAGCATCTGGTGATGATCAAGCTAAAGATGGTGCCAAAGTGGTAAAGAAGATGCTAAAGCTGATAGTAAGGAGAAGACAAATCAAGTAAGGTTAGTATATAAATCAAGTGGTTTAGACTTGCATAGTTTGCATTATTAGATGCAGCTTTCTCCTTGCTGCAACACTCAAGGACCATACCTTACAAACTATAAAATTGTTGGCACCACTGTATTCTAATGTATTCATTGATTAACTTTTCTTTCCACAGACTTAGACACCCCCATCAACCTTCTTTAACTCTTCTATATGATTTACTGTGTCTCGCCAATTCTATTGGCACGTACAATTACCTTTTTTTTTTTCAACGAACCGACCGCATCCCACCGAGGCAGGGTGACCCAAAAAGAAAAGCAAAAGTTTATCCTTTTAAATTTAGTAATGTACGTATACAGGAGAAGGGGTTACTAGCCCCTTGCTCCCGTCATTTTAGTCGCCTCTTAGGACATGCATGGCTTACGAGGAAGAATTCTGTTCCACTTTCCCATGGAGATAAAAGGAAATAAACAAGAACTATTAAGAAAATAGAAGAAAACCCAGAGGGTGTGTATATGTATGCTTGTACATGCACGTGTAGTGTGACCTAAGTAGAAGTACAAGATGTACTGGAAATTTTGAATGTTTAAGGCAGAAAAAAGACACCAGCATCCTACCATAATGTAAAATAATTACAACAATTCCAAATATTAAATAAATTACTCTCTTTCCCACAATTTAACCTTGTCATTCATTGCCTAGACCTTTTGTTACTCTAATCACCTTGCGTTTGTGCCCACACACTCGCTATCCCTTTCTCTTTTTCTTTCTTACTCTTTCTCTTTTCTATTTATTTCTCTATCTCTATCTCTCTCTATCTCTCTCTATCTCTCTCTATCTCTCTCTCTCTATCTCTCTCTCTATCTCTCTCTCTATCTCTCTCTCTATCTCTCTTCTCTCTCTCTATCTCTCTCTCTATCTCTCTCTCTATCTCTCTATCTATCTCTATCTCTCTCTATCTCTCTATCTCTCTCTCTATCTCTATCTCTCTCTATCTCTCTCTCTATATCTATCTCTCTATATCTATCTCTCTATCTCTATCTCTCTATATCTATCTCTCTCTCTATATATATATCTATCTCTATCTCTATATGTATCTCTCTCTATATATATATATATATCTATATCTCTCTCTATCTCTATCTCTATATATCTCTCTATCTCTATCTCTCTATCTATATCTATCTCTATATCTCTCTATCTCTCTATCTCTCTATCTCTCTATCTATATCTATCTCTATATCTCTCTATCTCTCTCTCTCTCATTCATTCATTTCTCACTTTTGCAAATCTTCCAAATCTAAAAATGCAGCAAACAGCATACCATTATCTAATATTTCTCATTTAATATGCTTTAATATAAATACTTGATATATATATCCTCTTCCTATTCATCTAGAATCCTACTTTGTGTTTTCTCCAAATCTCTTTTTGTTAAATTTCTTCTGTGCACTTGACTGAGTATTCTTAGCAGACTTGTTTCCCTATTATTTGGACTATTTTTGCCCACTGTCTTTGGAACTATGTACATGCTTTTTGCCAGTCCATTCTTTCATGCACATAATGTATTTAACCCTTTGACTGTTTCGGTCGTATATATATGTCTTACGAGCCACTGTTTCGGACGTATATATATTCACAAATTCTAGCGGCTTCAAATCAAGCGGGAGAAAGCTGGTAGGCCCACATATGAGAGAATGTGTCTGTGTGGTCAGTGTGCGCTGTATAAAAAAAATCCTGCAGCACGCAGTGCATAATGAAAGAAAAAAATCTCCGTGTTTTTGGATTAAAACACCGTCTTTGAGGTGTATTTTTGTATAGTATTTATGGTTGTATTCTCTTTTTTATGGTCTCATTTGATAGAATGGAAAACATACTAGAGAAATATAGATGATTTTGATTAGTTTCATAAAGAAAACGACCTTGAAATTGAGCTCAAAGTAGGGGAAATGTTCGATTTTTGCAAATGTTCAAGCGTAAACAAATCACGCCACGCGTCCAATACACATCAATTGGCGAGTCTAATATTCTTTCACAAGTGCACTGATATTATTTATACCATTTTTACAATAATGCAATAGTCTGCATAAATCTTATATTTTTTGTGTGAATAAAAAATCAAAATAGAATGCAAGAGTAATATAAGAGGGGCCTAAAGACGTGACTAATGAACAGATAACATCTTATTTTAGTGCCAGGAATGTCTGCATGGTTTATTCTGGACCCTATTTTGAAATTGACAACTTTTTTATTTTGCATGAAATTGGCCAAATTGCCAATTTCTGACCACTTTATTGGGTAGTTGAAATCGGTAAATTTGTGGTTTCTTGTACTCAATCGATAGAACAAATGGAGTTCTAAAGAAATATCTATGAGTTTGGTCGACTGGAACAATGGAATTGGCCGAAAATAGGGCTCAGTCGGCAAAATTGCCGATGTGTATATACCGCCGAGATCACTAACTTCGCGAGAGCGTAATTCCGTAAGTTTTCCATCAAATTTCATACTTTTGGTGTCATTACCATCAGGAAAAGATTCTCTCTCATTTCATAAGAAAAAATAATTTTTTATCGAAAATTTTGCGACAACAGGATTAGGGGTTGCGACAGGCAAAGGGTTAATACATCAATACCTGTTTTCAGCATCTGTCTTAATCTGTGTTACCTTCTTTCAATCTACCTGCTGTCTCATCCATTGCTTCCATCCTCACCTTTGACTTTCCTGCCTCCAAACAGAAGCTCTTTCATCCTTGTTTTACAACTCAAAATATTCTTCCCATCTAATATCTTACCACATTAATTCTTAACAGGTGCATTTGCTCCTAGGTTTTCTCAACTTTTTCATCTCTCACCTAAATGCTTATTCTCATTAAAATTTGTTGATAGTCACCCATTCTGTTATTTGTTCTCAATTTTTACACTCCCTTGCCATTCATATAACCTTATTCCACCAATCATTTTGATAATGCATTATAGAATGCAAGAGGTGTAAATCTGTGTACGGTATACACACTTCAGGGTTTACTTAAATTCCTGTTTTACTGTTAAATTATTCCTGATGGGTTGTGTACAGGTGATGTTCCTTCTTTATCTTCATTTTACTCAATGCTATATCATCTAGCTACCCTTTATTTAGAACACCAACATCCATCTGCACTTGTACAGCAACGTCAAACAATCCATCTTCAAAATTTCCTTCTCGTTTTTTTTTTGTAATTCCAGAAAAACTGGATAATAAACCTGCTTTCCTTGGGTGAACTTGTAAAGGAAATGTTAGCAGTAGTAACTATTAAAGAGTGCAAGTAGACATTAATAGGGTCTACCTGCTTAATTATGTTTGTGTTCTGCCGTCTGTATATTTTTAAGAGGCTAACAATTTCTTACTCCTGATCATTTTTTTTTTTTTCAGCTGCCTAAAGATAAGACTATAAACACAAGCAAAGATTCAACTTTGGACATAGAAGCCTGGGAAGAAATTGGAGATGAAGTTGGTGATGATTTTTCTGGTTAGTAAAATTTTAAAATTGATGTGTGCTATAATGAGGTACAGTATTTTTTCAAACCTGATGAGGTAGTAGTGAATCCAGTGCCTCGGCACGAGAGACATGAAGCCAGTCGGCTGTAAAATCTATGCTGTACTGGTTTGGTACTTTATGAACAAGAATGGCTGGGAATGCCTACTGTAATTCTTGAATTGTTTCATTGGTGTATGTGGTGTACTGTAGTATTAAGTGACATATTGCAAGTTATTGTAAGCAACAAAGAATACAAATGATGGGAACCAGCAAGTTAAAGTTCCTCAGAGAAAATGTTTTTTAACATTAAATCCAGGTTTGTTGCCTGGCAAAAATTTATTATTGGAATTTCATGTACAAGGCATAGCATTAAGAGTGTTCATTATAGAAATAAAAGGGATGAATTGCAATATGGGTATTGTTTAACCTCTTGAAGATTAATAAGTAATTCTTAAGTGATTTAAAATAGGTTGAGATCTGTGTGGTAAATGTCTTGTCATAATGGACTATTATGAAATTTTCTTGTTGAAAATCTGGGCATTCTTTTATGTACTTTGTAACCAGATAACTGCAAAGTATGATTTAGTATTTTTCAACATACGATAGGTTTAGTAAAGAAAAAGTTTTTGTTAAGCCTTCGCTATGAGATTTGAATTCTGATATGAATTTGTTCTTTAAAATTCACATTCTTAAAGGCTTTCTCATTAATATAATTTTTGTTTTATTTTCTCTATTAAACAGATGACATTGGGGCATTGTAATATTAAATTTTAAGTACATTTATTATTAAATGTCTGTTGCAGAGTATTATAATTAATGTAAATTAAAATGATGTTTTTCACATAGGAATAAATGGTAGGAATATATGTATCCATATCTTTTTCACAGGATCTGTATACATTTTATTAGAACACTGTAATTTCTCTTAAGATATCCCACTGATCCAGATGTTGACTTTTTTTTTGTCTGGGGGGGGGGGGTATTTCATGGTTAGTATATAAGGTTGAACGTCATGTAGAAGAGTAAGGATATGGGAGAAGGAAGTAATCAAGGCAATTGAGAGAGGAGGGGGAGATGTTGAGTGGTGTGTGAGAAATGGAAAGTCAACACAAGCAAGATGATGAAATTAAAAAGTAATCAAGGTAATGAAAAAGTGGATGTCAGATTAGAGAGCAGGAGTATGAAGAATTTTTCGTTTGAGTCTGTTCCTTGTTGAGAGATGGCCAATGTGGTTGACATTTGGGTCTGAAAAAAGCAAGGTGAATCATAGAAAAGATATGAATCATAGGAAAGAAGAGGAAAATGAGGTAGCTTAACCCTTAAACTGTCCACACGTAGATATACGTTCACGCGCGTAGCTGACCGAACGTACATCTAAGTTTTATTTTACATTCGTTCAAATTTAGTGCGATAGGCCTGAGTCGCCTAGACATGAGAGAATGGGTCTGCGCCCTCAGTGTGCTCAGTATTTAAAAAATCGGGGACCACTTAGTACCTTGTGGGAGCACCAGTTCTATTGAGTGCCAGCTAGAGCAAATAGTGTGGCAAACACCAGGGATTCAATGATGTTATGTCGCATTAACACTTCCCTTATAAGAGGAAAGTAAAAATAGGTTAGATAAATACATGAGTGGCTGTGGGTGGGTGTGAGTTGGACCTGACAAGCTTGTGTTACTATGTCTGATGCCATGCTCCTTCCTTCAGAGGATGTGACCTGACTAGGTGGGTCATTGGTCTAAGTTGGGGGTGACATGCATGGGCCAGTAGGCCTGCTGCAGTGTTCCTTCTTTCTTATGTTCTTATGTATTCGGCAGGCTGGCTGTGTCTATCTGTCTATAACTCTATCTGTCTATATCTCTATCTGTCCATATCTTTGTCTATATATCTATCTATATATCTATATGTCCTATATCTCTGTCTCTCTCTCACATGTACACATAAGTACAGTTATTATACATAGCGTAAATTACCTAGGATAACCCAAAAATTCCAGGCAAAGTGCTATACAATGCTTGTAGATATAATACATAATAAGCATGGAAACCCCCGGCAAGTAATACGCATCGTCACTTCTGCATCGTGTATAATACCTGTTGGCTTACGAGACGCACTCTGAGACTGAGACAAGCAGACGGAAAGACATACACAGGCAGACAGATAAGCAGAGCTAGACAGACAGACAGATTCAGACAGACAGATTCAGACAGACAGACAGACAGATACAGACAGACAGACATATTGAAAAAGAGAGGGTTCCCTCCAGCGCTGCTGACATTTATCAAATGTCACTGGGCTGTCAAGAGTTATCTGACACTTGTCAACACACCATTCTTCAAGGAGTTTCATATACTCCAGGCACACAGGCAGACAGAAAGACAGATAAGCAGAGCTAGACAGACAGATACAGACAGACAGATAGATAGACAGATAGACAGACAGATAGACAGACAGACAGACAGACAGATAGATAGATAGATAGACAGACAGATAGATAGACAGATAGATAGATAGACAGATAGATAGATAGACAGATAGATAGACAGACAGATAGATAGACAGACAGATAGATAGACAGATAGATAGATAGACAGATAGATAGATAGACAGATAGATAGATAGACAGATAGATAGACAGATAGATAGACAGACAGATAGATAGACAGACAGATCGATAGACAGACAGATAGATAGACAGACAGATAGATAGACAGACAGATAGATACAGACAAGACAGATAGATACAGACAGACAGACAGAGATAGATACAGACAGACAGAATGAAAAAGCAAGGGTTCCCTGCACACATTCATTCATCAATGTCACTGCCTTATCAGTAGTTATCTGGCATTTGTCATAACACCATTCTTCAAGGAGTTTCATATATACTCCAGGATATCTAAAACATTGCTGGGACCTATAAATACTTCGAATATATTTATAGACAATAGTAAATGACCAAGGCAGGTGAAACTGTTCACCTGTTGGTGTGATTGTGACTATTTGAGTACTATTTCAGTACATAATATTAGTGTTAGAACAAAGATTGGCTATGAAATCACAAGAACTACTGTAAATTGTAATTATCAGAACATAAAAATTATATAAATTAAAATAAAAACGAGAAAAAAAAGTATATCGGCATTACTTACTTCTGCAAGTGGCAGGACTTGATGTTGCTGTCAGGTGAGCATCCAGTACCAAATTGGCGGGCTTATATCTCGGTAAGTACTGGCCCAATTTTTTTTTTTAGCCTATCCTGTTTATAAAAATGTGCTCTTCATT
Organism: Cherax destructor; assembly: GCA_009830355.1. Classification (NCBI taxonomy): domain Eukaryota; kingdom Metazoa; phylum Arthropoda; class Malacostraca; order Decapoda; family Parastacidae; genus Cherax; species Cherax destructor. The sequence continues at coordinate 6,626 of WNWK01033777.1, read as the reverse complement.
TTTTTTTTTTTTTTTCAAAATATTCGGTCAGCTATGTAAGTGATATATATATCTAATCTACGTGTGGACAGTTCAAGGGTTAAGTGTTGAGGTTATGGAAAGAAAGTAATTTGTCTGGATGCAAAGGATATAATTGTATGAAAACTTGCATGGGTGAAATAGCATTGAAAACTTGGTCAGAATGAATACACTTCAAATCCTATAACGAGGATCAATTGGAGGGCAAGTCTGGTGCCAGCAGCTGTGGTCTTTCCAGCTAAAACAGCATATATTAGTGTTGCGGTTAAAAAGCTGGTAGTTCGGTTTCAGTTCTGGACTAACGGTTCACCACCGATGTAGTGAAGACATTTTTGATAATGTATAGTATGATTAATAAAATTGCAAGTTGTGTTAGCATAAAAGTTATAATTCATGGAGTAGAACATATTGATATTTTAGTTATTTGCAAAGAATGAATTTGAAGGACTCCAGAAGATGTGTATACAGTATATCAGATGAATGGGAGGTGTGTGGGATGTTCCAAAAAAGGTTGAAAAATAGGTTTATGGGTAGGGGCTCGAGGACCATCTAGCAAGCATGTGTGATTAAAGATTAGTTTTGGGGATTTGATGTGCTATTGTACTGTGAGCATCATAATATCTATTTACTCTATAATATTGAAAATACAGTGGTACCTCGACTTACGATATTTTTTCATTCCAGAATGCTGTTCAAGTGCCATTACCAAACGAATTTATCTCCTTAAGAAATGATGTAAAATAGACTAGTCCGTTTAGACCCCCAAAATTACACTTACAAAAGCATTTAAAAAAATAAACTTACATAAAAGGGTGTGTTTGGGGACCATCGTAAGTCGAGGTACCACTGTAATTTTTTTTTTTAATATGCAAGCAGTACAAAAATGTATGCTGCAATCTTTGTTGGTTTATAAGAAAGTAATGAGATTGATACTGTAAATATTTCAAGAAAAAATACTTGTAATTCAGGATAATGAAATTATTTTTGGAAGGCATCTGGATTTGATGTTTTCTAATTGAAAGAATGACTCACCAAACTTCTCATATGAGCACTTTCCCATCAAAAGCACCTCAATAGATTTGCCGAGGATTTCAGTTAAGTGTACAGTATCATGTGCATTTTGTCAGTGGTCTTCATAATGCTGCATCTCTGCCTCAGCCAATTGAAGTCTGACAATCATATACTGTATCTTTGATTTATTCATTCATGTACCTTCGCCTTTTATATTTGAATCATGCACGTTTTCCATCCATATTGAAAGGCCATTGCAACTTAGTCATAGGCTATATCTCTTAGCAAATATGTTTCGCTTTTGTTTAGCACATTAGGTGTTTTTCATAGTGGCGAATTTTTTTATATATACAAGCAGTGTATTGCACAAGAAGAAAATTGGATACAGAAGCATACTACCGACTAGTGAATTCTATGTTATTATTCAGTTGTAGCAAGTTTTGCCAACTTATTCATTGGATATTATAAACTTAATTTCAAGGGTGTTTAATAAAGTTCTTTTGTCTAATCTCATTCTTTTATACTGTATAAACATTGTAACTTTAAAAACATCCTGTAAGTCATATCTTAATTTTTTTAATGATCGTAAGAGAATTGTGCATTCTTACCTTTTCTTCCTTCAAGGTAGGTGCCCTGATGCAAGTGAGGGGCTTTTGGTCCAACTAATTTGAGATACCCTCTTGCCTCCCAATTCTCCCTGCACTGAATGACCCATATGGGTTTAACACCTCCCCATAAATACAGTATCAGAATAAATATTGCTTTTTTTTTCTCTCCTATAATCCTGTCACGTATTTTAAATTCCCACAGAATTTACTAACAAACTGTTCTACATTCTGGATAAGTGTTAAAATCCAGATTCAAAGCGTCTGTGGCAGTCTCGTTGTTGACCTCTGTGTCTGTCATTCTTTCCTTCTGACCTATGGCAGATGGAACCATGGAACTTAAATTGGTCTGGCGATGTGCTGCTATTATTTTAAAGCAAGATAATAGCTTGCTGGAAATTGGCATGCAAAATTCATAACATTAGTCTGTGTAACTGGTTAGCCCATTATGTACAGTATCTGATCTAGTAAAATTTTACTATTGAACATTTGGGAGTCTTTGTAGTGTAGGTCTAGGCCAAGAAATATTGATATACTGTAACATTCTTTTCAGAACCTGCTTTCAGTTATATTTTAATTTTTAACATGCACCGGAAAGTTTTTACCAACTATAAAAATGTCCATGAAAGACCATCGTTTTAAAACATTTTCATTATGTAAAATTCAGTCAAATAATCTATCTTTTTTCATTATGTTTTTCAATACTAATAGGTAAAAACACTGGCCCCAGAAGATTAATTTGCTTTAGAAAATTTTATTTGATGAAATTAAGATTTAATATTTTCTTTGGTTTTGGCTTAAACTGTTCTTTCCTGTCAACCTATTCCCAATCTCAAATGGGCAATTTTTGTCCTTGTCACATTTTCTGAAATGAATAGTAGAATGACCACTTGCTCACTTGGGATTGCATTTTTTTTTTAATTGTCTGCTGCAATTTAAATATTTGAATGCACAGAAATGCTGTATCATTGGCTCCCTAGTAAGGTTGGCATTGAATTTAAACTGTTTATTAACATAGAATCATAGAATTGATGAGGGGAAAAGGGTGAGTGGAGCACTTCGGAGTCTGTGGAGACAAAGAACCTTGTCCATGGAAGTAAAGAGGGGAATGTATGAGAGTATAGTTATACCAACGCTCTTATATGGGTGTGAAGCATGGGTGATGAATGTTGCAACGAGGAGAAGGCTGGAGGCAGTGGAGATGTCATGTCTGAGGTCAATGTGTGGTGTGAATATAATGCAGAGAATTCGGAGTTTGGAAATTAGGAGGAGGTGCGGGATTACCAAAACGATTGTTCAGAGAGCTGAGGAGGGGTTGTTGAGGTGGTTTGGACATGTAGAGAGAATGGACGAGACAGAGTGACTTCGAGAGTGTATAAATCTGTAGTGGAGGGAAGGCGGGTAGGGGTCGGCCTAGGAAAGGTTGGAGGGAGGGGTAAAGGAAGTTTTGGTGCGAGGGGCTTGGACTTCCAGCAAGCATGTGTGAGCGTATTTGATAGGAGTGAATGGAGGCATATGGTTTTTAATACTTGACGTGCTGTTGGAGTGTGAGCAAAGTAACATTTATGAAGGGATTCAGGGAAACCGGCAGGCCGGACTTGAGTTCTGGAGATGGGAAGTACAGTGCCGGCACTCTGAAGGAGGGGTGTTAATGTTGCAGTTTTATAACTGTAGTGTAAAGCACCCTTCTGGCAAGACAGTGATGGAGTGAATGATGATGAAAGTTTTTCTTTTCGGGCCACCCTGCCTTGGTGGGAATCGCCGATGTGTTAATAAATAATAAAATAAATTTAATGAGCCTAATTATCTTGCTGCTTGCTTGTACTTTTTACATCAGGCTTTGGAATGATTCTACGAATTGCAGTAGACCCTTTTAGATTGAGTCTTGTGTTGTTAGGGAAAAATCACTTACAGAAATAGTCTTTTGCTTATACAGCTCCTAGATTAGTCAAGTTACCAGGGCCTGTTAAGAGTCAGGAATCTGTTCATGCTTTCAGGTCTGGGTTGAAAGCACAAATCTTTTTTAGATCTTATGATCCTGATGATCAGATTGTCACTCTTAATATAAACAGTATTTCTTTGTTGTTTCATTTATAGCTTGTTGTGCAAGAACAGGCCCTAGAATAAAATTCCAGATTATTATTATTTAAAAAGTAAATCAGGAAAGTGTGCAAGTGTAACTATGGTATTTAACATAATATATAAATAATGCAAGTCACTTAATTGCAGATGTGAATTTATATATACAGTGGACCCTCGCCTAACGAACAAAATTCATTCTAGAAGCCTTCTCAAGTGCCATTACCGAACGAATTTACTCCCTTAAGAAATAATGTCAAGTAGGTTAGTCCATTTCAGACCCCCAAAAATACACTTACAAAAGTACTTTCAATATTATACTTACATAATTGTACGATTTCCGGGGTGTTCATTAGGCGGGAGTCCACTGTAATGGAAATACTCGCTGTATTTTTTTTTTTTTATGTGAATATTATCATCTATGTAGTTGTAATTAAAAATCTCAAGCTTTTAATTTCTTGCATATAATTATAACTTGGTTCTTTTTTTTTGGGGTGGGGGGGGAAGCCATACTAATTTTGGCATTTTTTTTTTTTTTTTGTAAATAGCTTAATCTGATTTATTACTGAATATTTTCTTTGGTGTGTTTCTCAGAAAGCAAAATAAATATGTTAAGCTCATTCTGATAAATACATTATTAACACCATTACTAGTAATTTCTTCACATTGCTGAGAAATACACTAAATTTGCTTGATTTTTATTTTTAATCTGTTGTATTACTGATAAGCTGCTAAATAACAGGATGTAAGTAATTTTTCTGGCGAAGTTTCATAATTGAAAGTATGTATTGCTGGTACTCATTTATTCATGAGTTGGATAATTGCACATTGAAGAGAGATTAGATTTACTATTGAATCCTCTATCCCCAGTCCACAGTTAGTTGCATTTTCCAACAAATGAGTATGGTGGAGGCTTAGCTCTGTATGGCCTTACCCTTGAAGCCAGTACACAATAAACAAAAAAGAATTTAAATGGTGTTTTAGTATTACCCATAGTATGAAAAGTACAGTATATTATATAGGTTTATAAATCCCAGATTGCATTCCCAGTATATGACCCATATGGATTACATGCCCTTTTTTAACACAATTGACTAATGAGAAGTAGCTTATCTACTTTTAAAAGCCTTAATTGGCTTGATGCACTTCACATGAGAACTTTTGTGTACTCTTGCTTGTGTAGCACCCACCTTTGAGGGAGGTGCCTTGATGCTGGTGATGGGTTCTTGATCCAAAGAATTGAAGACATGTTCCCTTGGATCTAATCCAATTGCCTCCCATTTCCCAAGGTGATGTGTAACCCTATGGGTTTAGCATTCCTCCACAAAATAAGGGGCTGATCGTAGAACTCTCCTTCGCCTACATTCAGCCCTAATTTTGTCGAAACTCGATTATGGTGACCAGATATATTCGGCGGCCTCCTTTGCTACTCTTTCCATCCTTAATCCCATCCATCACCAGGGATTAAGCTTATGCCTTGGTGCATTTCGTTCTTCCCCGGTTGAGAGCCTCTATGTAGAAGCAAACATTCCATCCTTATCCGATCGTCGCGATGCACATTGCATTCGCTATTATGTTCGCTCTCATGACCTCCGCAATCCTTCTATGTATAGGATTGTCACAGATGTTAGTAGGCGCTCTTTATTTGTTCGTCGCCCCTGCTTACTTCGTCCCTTTTCTCTTCGTCTACATTCACTCGTGTCTTCCCTTCAGCTCCCACCTCTATATGTTCATGTGACATCTCCGTTTCCCTACCCCTTGGGAAGTTCCTGCTGTCCGTGTCTGTTCTATTCCTCTACCTTGCGCGAAAGCCCAACTACCTACGGCGGCTTCTCGCTCTTTCTTTCTAGACCACTTCCGTTCCTATTCCCATGCCATCGCAGTATACACCGATGGTTCAAAGTCATCTGATGGCGTCGGATTCGCAGCAGTGTTTCCGGACAGCGTTGTACGAGGGCATCTATTACCCTCGGCTAGCATATTTACGGCTGAATTGTATGCCATTCTTGTGGCACTTATCCGTATTGCATCTATGCCTGAGTCACCATTTGTGGTCGTTTCAGACTCCTTAGTGCTTTACAGGCTATCCGTAAAATTGATACACCTCACCCCCTAGTTCTTCGTATCCACCTTTGGTTACGCCGTATCTTTAGCAAGCATAAAGATATTGTTTTTTGTTGGGTCCCTGGTCATGTTGACGTACAGGGCAATGAACAGGCAGACACTGCTGCGCGGTCAGCAGTACATGACCTTCCAGTTTCATATAGAGGTGTTCCTTTCACGGACTATTTTGCGGTCATTGCTACCCACCTTCGCACCCGTTGGCAACAACGCTGGTCTGACCTGCTGAATAACAAACTTCATTCTATTAAACCGGTTATAGGTTTCTGGCCTTCTTCTTGTCACCAATGTCGAGGTTGGGAGACTACTCTCTCCCGTCTTCGCATTGGCCACACTCGTCTTACTCACGGGTATCTCATGGAGAGGCTCCCTGCCCCTCTCTGTGAGCATTGTCAGGTTCCAGTGTCTGTTCGACATATCCTGTTGGACTGTCCACTCTATCAACGAGCACGCAGAATTTACCTCCAACGACGTCTTCGCTCTGCGGCCCTTTCTTTACCTTCCTTCTTGCAGATGGACCCTCCTTTAATCCTGACTCTCTTGTTGACTTTTTGACAGAAACTGACTTACTACACAAACTCTGAAGATTATACCTCTAGCACCTCCCTCAGTCCCTTGTACCTCGATCTCTTGCTACCCTCCACCCCTGCACTTCCCACCGTCATCTAGCACTCCATACCCTACTAATCGTCCATCTCCCTCTTACAACTCACTCTCCCTGCATCCTACACAACCTGCAGCGCTGTATAACCCTGTGGTTTAGCGCTTCTATTTGATTATAATAATAATAAT
>WNWK01033776.1:0-20906 GCA_009830355.1 Cherax destructor | reverse complement strand
CTCTTAGAGGGGATTATACCTGTTTTCGACACTGGCTGACACCTACATCCATCACAGTGTTGGGCGACAGGGAGGAGCTGCTGACCACAGAGAGGAGTACAAGATCGGCAAGTACAGGGACTAAGCCAACAGTATCAATTTGTCCCAGTGGGATCAGAGACCTTGGGAGCGTGGGAAACAATGCAACACGTTTCCTTAAAGAACTGGGTTCCAGACTCATCGACACCACCAGGGACCCAAGGGCAGCCACGTTCATGTTCCAGCGTCTCAGCGTGGCCATCCAGAGGGAAACGCCTGCTGCATACTTGGCTCGCGTCCGGCTTCGGAGGAGCTGGAGGAGATTCATAATCTTTGACATATTGTACCATTGTATTCATGTTCATGTTTGTGTTTTCTATCAATGTATTCTGTCTATTAATAAAGCATTTATATGTATGTATGTGTGATATAGGATGGGGTGGTAGGAGAAGTGGAATATTCAAACGGCTTCAGGAAGAAATCCAAATATTCTTCCTTGAAGCCTTTTATCCACTTCTCGAGGCTATGAGTCCCACAATTTGCACCAGAGATGGACCCATCCTATATATATATATATATATATATATATATATATATATATATATATATATTAAACAAAAAAATTAAACAAAGAATCCATTGATACGTCTGACTACTGTTTACTGTTAGCACGAGAAAATGGGAGGAGGAATAAAAGGCCAAGTGTGTCACTGTGTACAAAAAAAAAGTGAAAAGTGAAAATGGTTTGTTAGAGGTATGCTTTAACGTTAGAAGTAAAAATGGTTATAAAGAGAATTTAATAAAGAGAAGACATACGCTGTAGTTCTATGAATGAGACGCTAAAGAGTGAAGCAGAGGTTTTCTGATATAGGAGGAAAGGAAGTGCAGGATTTTTTTTTGTTTTATGATGCAAATAAAATTAAGAAGCATCATTTTGGCACATTATTCTTAATTTTTTAAATATTTCACGCATTTTAAAAAAACATATGAAGTGTAAATGGTGGATAAATGCAGCATTTATGAGTGGTCAATGGGTGCAAAATTGAGCAACTACAGATGGAATGAATTTGAAATAGTATTTTTATGAGAAGAAGATTAACGTGAGAAAATCCGCTGAGGTGTCAGTTGGCGGTAAAAATGATGAAGTACTGTGTAAGGTAGTCAAGGTATTAAAGGAACTGTATGACTATTATGATATGTCGTTCACTGTATATAAGTGACTGTAAACAGACACTAAGAACAGGGAGGAAAGATATTTCTTAGAATTTGGGAGGAATAGGGAAAAACAGTGGGAAAGTGGAGGAGAAAAATAACAGCGGGATGGATGGAATAATGACTGAGATTTTGAAAGCAAGTAGGAATAACATTCTGCCTAGTGCTTCTAAGCACTAGGCAGGAGCATGGAAAAAAAGTAGGCAACGGTGTAGGACAAATTTTATTTTTACACGTCCTCCTTTATGTAGCCTTCATTCACTCACTGATTTAACTAAACTTTACACAGAGCGAAACGTTGTCATAAGTGTACTACGGCAGAATTGTTGTCGAACGAATGATGGAAAAGACCAAAAGTATGGTAATATATTAAGGATGGGCAGGGAATTTATGATTCAAGTGATATTTTTGACTCGTATAAGTGAGCAATACTACATAAGGGAAGGGAACTGTTTATTACAAATGTGACTTTGGGAAGCACATGCAGTATTGTAGGCTGGGAAGCAATACAGTAGATTGGGAAGCAAAATTGCTGATGTTCTAGTTGTGTGGAATATGTGTCACGTTGCTGAAACAATTTTAGCATTCTTATGAGGCGAATAAGGTGCAGATTAAGGTAGGCAGGTGAAAAGAGAAATGCTTCCCCACAAAACATTGCCTTGTACAGGGGCGTATAATGTCTCTTCCTCTCTCTCTCTCCTTCCTATGTCTCTTCTTCCCGCCATCCCTCTCTACTTTTCTATCCTCCCTCGGTCTGTGCCCCTCCTCTCTCTGTTTTCGTTTAGCAGTTTTTCTCCACCTTATTGGCAGCTCGTGAATTTTTATCGTTTTTATATATCTTCACTCAGCATCTGGATGTGGTTTTGGCAGGACACTGAGAGGAAGTATTTTGACACTGGAGTCGTAAGTCAGTGATAGTTTAAGTCAGTAGGAAATCAGAGATACTGAAAGTCAGTAATATTGTAAGTCTGATATTAAAGTTGTTTTGTTATTATTATTATTATTATTATTATTATTATTATTATTATTATTAGTAGTAGTAGTAGTAGTAGTAGTAGTAGTATTATTATTTATATCATTATTATTGTTACTATTATTATTATTATTATTATTATTATTATTATTATTATTATTATTATTTCATTAATATTATATTTTCTATAATTAATCCTTTTCACATCTTCAGCTTCTTATTTTTTCTTTTTAAATCGTCAAATTTGATCGTTGTTTCCCTCCTCTTGCTCATACACTTCATAGTCTTACCCTTCCTCATGCAATTATATTTTTTTCATTATCAAATTCACCTTTCTCTTTCTCCTCATCTTCCTACTCTTCATCCCTTTCATTTTCCTATTTCTCTTCCTTCTTTTCCTCCTTTGGTTCATTTACTCTTTTCCTTTTCGTTTTTCAGAGCCTTCTTCCCACCACCCATTCTTTACTTCTCCTCTTGTGTTCCAGAAAACTATTTAGTGTTGCAGGTGGTATCGGAGAATCCCCAGGTGTTGGGTCCACTCGCCTCGTACAGCCAGAGGAAAATTAGAGAAAGTAAACATGGACCGTTGCTTTCAGGAAGACACTGAAGATCACACAAGAAATAAGAAGCCGCTGGTCAGGAAATCCAGGACTTAATAAAGGGGAATATATCTGAGTCTCCCCCCGAGCATAAAACAGTAATCTCCCTCAGAACATTTTTTCCTCGTTTTTGTTAATAACACCGAGGAAACACTGCAGCTGTGGTAAAGGTAACGTAGGGAAAAATGTCTGTCTGGCTTCTTGATTTACATATAATATTTAGTCAGGCAAGGTAATATAATCTCTCAGCAGACAAGGTCATATAATATTTTAGAGGACAATATCACGAAATATCTTTCAGAAAAAATGATAAGATTTTAAATAACGGGCGGTTTGTACCCATGCAAAGCCAGTCCTAAAACTAGCAGGCCAGTGCGTTAACCCATGTAACCTGCTGTCCTAATAAGATTCATCAAGTTAAGTATATTTCTTTACCTCAGGAAGGTTAGGATGATTCCCATTTTGACCACAGGCTATGTAAGGGTATTTCTTTTTTAACACCATCCGTCTCCCACGGAGGTAAGGTGACCCGAAAAAAGAAGAAACACTTTCGCTATCACCGTATTGTCAGAGGCGACCCGATATTACATACTATTTTACCAGGATAATAAAATATGTTTCATGGCAAAGTCAGAGGGATAATCTTATATATATATCTCATGGTTGCCATACTTTCTTACAGGCCCAAATAATGCCATTCATAGCCATCTTTATGCCTCTATGTAACTAGAAGCAACAAGGTGAGGTACCACTGGGGTTAGTCTTAGGCGGTTCTGATCGTGACTCGCTAACATTATACTGATCAAAAACTGTGCACTAAAATATAAAATTTCAAATATAATTTCTTCTTGAATATTTCTAAAGCAAAGATGAAAAAGCATTTTTTAATATAGACCGAATGCAAGCAATTATAAAATAATTGGAAGAGAGAGAGAGAGAGAGAGAGAGAGAGTCGAGCAGAGGCTCGATCCTCCCTCTGGTAATAGAGAGAGATTTCGGATTAATCAAGGCTTACACATTCCTTCTTCTTCTTCTTCTCCTTCATTTTCTTCTTCTTCTTCTTCTTCTCTTCTTCTTCTTCTTCTTCTTCTTCTTCTTCTTCTTCTTCTTCTTCTTCTTCTTCTTCTTCTTCTTCTTCTTCTTCTTCTTCTTCTTCTTCTTCTTATTATTATTATTATTATTATTATTATTATTATTATTATTATTATTATTATTATTATTATTATTGAAGAGTAACACCACCTTTGTTTACACCATTAAAATTCAGGTATTTACCTCAGTGCAATATGATGTCATCTATTTACTAGTGTAAATAATAATATGACGTCAATTGTTTCACTGGTTTAAATATGCGAACGATGCCACCTAATTCACTGGTGTAACTGTCTGCATGACGTCACCTGTGTCACTGGCGTAAATATTTGACTGAAGTCACACATTTCACTGGTGTAAATGTATGCATGATCGTAAAGTGTGTTACTGGCGTAAGTGAATGCATGACAAAACTTGTTTTACACGTGTAATTGTGTGAATGACATCACCTGTTTTACACGTGTAAATCCCTGAAACTCTAATACAATTTATTCCCTGAAACTAGATGCAATTAAAGTTTTCCATTAATATTCAGTTTTATCTTCCGCCGTGAAAGTCTCATTTAGAGTATTTTTATCTGAAGGAAAATATGGTCAAGATATACTGATATTTTTTTTCCACTCTTTTAAATACCATAAACATTGAACACTAACATCTGCCTAAGACTAGTGTCACTTGTGTAAGATTTAGCACACCTGAATGCGTTTTGTTTATAAAATACATGTCAGAGCATGTAGTTTATTCTCAGAAATGCTTTCATTAGCGTGGATACCCACATAGACACAGACACGGACGCAGACAGAAAAGAGACAGACAGACACACACACACAGCCCCGGTGGTCTGGTGGCTAAAGCTCTCGCTTCACGCACGGAGGGCCCGGGTTCGATTCCCGGCGGGGCGGAAACATTTCGAAGTGTTTCCTTACACACACACACACACACATACATACAACAGGCCTAGTGTCTAATCGACATGTGCCTAGGACAAAATGGTTACTAACACACACACACACACACACACACACACACTGAGGTACTGAGTGTGCCACTTACCATAATATTCAACACATCCCTTGAAACTGGGCAGCTACCTGAGGTATGGAAGAAGGCCAACGTAGTCCCCATCTTTAAAAAAGGAGACAGAAAAGAGGCACTAAACTATAGACCGGTGTCACTTACGTGTATAGTGTGCAAAGTCCTGGAGAAAATCATCAGGAAAAGAATGGTGGAACACCTCGAGCTGAACAGGATAATAAACACCAGGCAGCACGGATTCCGGGAAGGCAAATCCTGTGTAACAAACCTCCTAGAGTTCTATGATAAAGTAACAGAGGTAAGGCAAGAGAGAGAAGGGTGGGTTGATTGCATTTTCCTGGACTGCAGGAAGGCCTTCGACACAGTTCCTCACATGAGATTAGTAAAGAAGTTGGAAGAACAAGCATGTATAACAGGAAGGGCACTGGAATGGATCAGGGGAAAACCTCACAGGGAGGCAACAACGGGTCATGGTGCTTGATGAGGTATCACAGTGGGCGCCTGTGACGAGCGGCGTACCGCAGGGGTCAGTCCTAGGACCAGTGTTATTCTTGGTATATGTAAATGACATGACAGATGGGATAGACTCAGAAGTGTCTCTGTTCGCAGATGATGTGAAATTAATGAAGAGAATCACATCGGAAGAGGACCAAGCAGGACTTCAAACAGACCTGGACAAGCTTGACATCTGGTCTAGCAACTGGCTTCTCGAATTCAATCCCACCAAATGCAAAGTCATGAAGATCGGAGAAGGGCAAAGAACACCGCTGACAGAGTACAGGCTAGGCGGACAAAGGCTACAAACCTCGGCAAAGGAAAAAGACCTTGGGGTGAGTATAACGCCAAACACGTCTCCGGAAGCACACATTAACCAGATAACTGGGGCAGCATATGGGCGACTGGCAAACCTAAGATTAGCGTTCCGTTACCTTAACAAGGAATCGTTCAAGACACTGTACACCGTGTACGTCAGGCCCATACTAGAATATGCAGCACCAGTCTGGAACCCACACCTGGTCAAGCACGTAAAGAAACTAGAGAAAGTGCAAAGGTTTGCGACAAGGTTAGTTCCACAACTCAGGGGTCTGTCCTATGAAGAAAGGTTGAGGGAAATAGGACTAACAACACTGGTGGAAAGAAGGGTCAAAGGAGACATGATAACGACATACAAAATACTGCGGGGAATCGACAAGGTAGACAGTGACAGGATGTTCCAGAGAGAGAACACAGAAACAAGGGGACACAACTGAAAGCTGAAGACTCAGATGAGTCAAAGGGATGTTAGGAAGCATTTCTTCAGCCACAGAGTAGTCAGGAAGTGGAATAGTCTAGAGAAAGATATAGTGGAGGCAGGAACCATACATAGTTTTAAGACAAGGTATGATAAAGCTCATGGAGCAGGGAGAGCAGAGACCCAGTAGCGGACAGCGAAGAGGCGGGGCCAGGAGCTGAGTCTCGACCCCTGCAACCACAATTAGGTGAGTACACACACACACACACACATACACACACACACCTGCAACCACAATTAGGTGAGTACAATCAGGTGAGTACACACACACACAAACACACACACACACACACACATACACACACACACACACACACACACACACGTGTATAGTATGCAAAGTCATGGAGAAGATCATCAGGAGGAGAGTGGTGGAGCACCTAGAAAGACACAAGCTTATAAACGACAACCAGCATGGTTTCAGGGAAGGAAAATCCTGTGTCACAAACCTACTGGAGTTTTATGACAAGATAACAGAAGTAAGACACGAGAGAGAGGGGTGGATAGACTGCATTTTTTTGGACTGCAAGAAGGCGTTCGACACAGTTCCTCACAAGAGATTAATGCAAAAGCTAGAGGATCAGGCACACGTAACAGGAAAAGCACTGCAATGGATCAGAGAATATCTGACAGGGAGGCAACAACGAGTCATGGTACGTGACGAGATGTCAGAGTGGGCACCTGTGACGAGTGGAGTTCCACAAGGGTCAGTCCTAGGACCTGTACTGTTTTGGTATATGTGAATGACATAACGGAAGGGATAGACTCAGAAGTGTCCCTGTTTGCAGATGATGTGAAGTTAATGAGAAGAATCAAATCAGTCGAGGATCAGGCAGGACTACAAAGAGACCTGGACAGGCTGCAAGCCTGGTCCAGTAACTGGCTCCTTGAATTTAACCCTGCCAAATGTAAAGTCATGAATATCGGGAAGGGCAAAGAAGACCGCAGACAGAGTATAGTCTAGGTGGCCAAAGACTGCAAACCTCACTCAAAGAAAAGATCTTGGGGTGAGTATAATACCGAGCACATCTCCTGAGGCACACATCAATCAGATAACTGCTGCAGCATACGGGCGGCTGGCAAACCTAAGAATAGCGTTCCAATACCTCACTAAGGAATCATTCAAGACTCTGTATACCATATACGTCAGGCCCATACTGGAGTATGCAGCACCAGTTTGGAACCCACACCTGGTCAAGCACGTCAAGAAATTAGAGAAAGTGCAAAGGTTTGCAACAAGACTAGTCCCAGAGCTAAGGGATTGTCCTACGAAGAAAGGTTAAGGGAAATCGGCCTGACGACACTAGAGGACAGGAGGGTTAGGGAGACATGATAACGACATATAAAATACTGCGAGGAATAGATAAGGTGGACAGAGACAAGATGTTCCAGAGAGGGGACACAGAAACAAGGGGTCACAATTGGAAGTTGAAGACTCCTATGAGTCAAAGGGATGTTAGGAAGTATTTCTTCAGTCATAGAGTTGTCAGGAAGTGGAATAGCTTAGAAAGCGACATAGTGGAGGCAGGAACCATACATAGTTTTAAGACTAGGTTTGATAAAGCTCATGGAGCAGGGAGAGAGAGGACCTAGTAGCAATCAGTGAAGAGGCGGGGCCAGGAGCTATGAATCGACCCCTGCAACCACAAATAGGTGAGTACAAATAGGTGAGTACACACACACACACACACACACACACACACAAACTCACACACACACATACACACACACATATACACACAATGTAATCCCAAATTTTAGAAAAGGAGACAGACACGCAGCATTAAACATTGACATGTATAGTATGAAAATCATGGAGAAGATTATCAGCAAGAGTGGTTGAGCACCTAGAAAGAAATTAGCTTTTCAAGGACAACCAGCACGGATTAAAGGATGGGAAATCCTGTGTCGGAAACCTACTGGAGTTATATGATAAGGTGACAGCAGTAAGACAAGAGAGAGAGAGGGGTGGGTAGAGTTCGTTTTCTTGTATTGTAAGAAGGCATTTCACAAAGTTCCAAACAAAGATTAGTACAAAAGCTGGAGGACCTTTTCAGGTATAACAGGGAAGGCACTGCAGTCAATCAGAGAATTTCTGACGGGAAGACATCAGCGATTCATGGTACGTGAAGAGGTGTCAGAGTGGGCGCCTGTGACAAGTGGGGTTCCACAGGGGTCAGTCCTATTACCGGTGCTGTTTCTGGTATATGGGAATGACTTGACGGAAGGAGCAGACTCGATGTGAAGTTAATGAGGAGAATTCAATCGGAAGAGGACCAGGCAGGACTACAAAGGGATCTTGACAGGCTACAGGCCTGGTCCAGAAACTGGCTCCTGGAGTTCAACCCCACTAAGTGCAAAGTCATGAAGATTGGGGAAGGGCAAAGTTGACCGCAGGCAGAGCACTGTCTAACGTGGCTAAAGACTACAAACCTCACTCAAAGAAAAGAATCTTGGGGCGAGTATAATACCGAGCACATCTCCTGAGGCGCACATCAACTAAATAACTGCTGCAGCATATGGGCGCCTAGCAAACTTAAGAATAGCATTCCGACATCTCAGTAAAGAATCGTTTAAGACTGTGTACACTGTGTACGTCAGGCCCATATTGGAGTATGCACCACCAATTGGGAACCCACACATGGTCAAGCACGTCAAGAAATTAGAGAAAGTGCTAAGGTTTGCAACAAGACTAGTCCCAGAGCTAAGGGGCATGTCATACGAGGAGAGGTTAAGGGAAATCGACCTGACGACACTGGAGGACAGGAGGGATAGGGATGACATGATAACGACATTTAAAATACTGACAAGGTGGATCGGGACAAGATGTTCTAGAAATGGGACACAGCAACAATGGGTCACAATTGGAAGTTGAAGACTCAAATGAGTCACAGGTATGTTAGGAAGTATTTCTTCAGTCAAAGAGTTGTCAGGAAGTGTAATAGTCTGGAAAAGGCCAGGAGTTGTGAATCGACAACTGCAACCAGAATTAAGTGAGTACAATTAGCTGAGTACAGACACACACACACAGTCCAGCAGGAAAGGGAACTGGAAGGAAAGCCAGTGGATGAGATAATGGAGTACCTAGCTAGCAAGTGCCGGGATTCAGAGGAGAACTTCATACCCAGAAGAAGGAAAAACATTAAAGAGAGGGAACCCTCTCTGTATCTCTGGTTAAACCAGGGATGGAGAGAGGGAAAAAAAGCATAAGAGCAAGGAAAATTAATAGAAAACGAAGAATTGACGAGAATTGAGAAGGGAGCAGATTAGCTAGAAGTGAATAAGTAAGGGCGTGGAGAAAGGCTCAGCGACAATTTCAGAATGACTTAGCAGCATAGGCCAAATCAGACCCAAAATTGCTTCATCAGAAAAAAAAAACCGGTTATAAAAGACCAAGTGATTCCACTGAAGAAGTAGAGCTCACAAGATAAGATCTACAACAACTCAATGGACATGGGACATCTGCCAGACATCTGGAAAACATCAGATACTGTTTATAACATTTAAGGAAGATAGACAGACAAAGTAGGTTGGTAGACAGCAACCACCCAGGGAGGTACTACCGTCCTGCCAGGTGACTGTGAAACAGAAACCTGAAACTGTTTTACATGATGGTAGGATTGCTGGTGTCTTTTTTCTGTCTCATAAACACGCTGGATAACAGGTATATCTAGCTACTTCTACTTACACTTTAGGTCACACTACACTGGCATACACATGCATATATATACATACACACATCTAGGTTTTTCTTCTTTTTCTTAATAGCTCTTGTTCCTTTTATTTTCTCTATTGTCCATGGGGAAGTGGAAAAGAATCTTTCCTCCGTAAGCCATGCGTGTCGTATGAGGCGACTAAGATGCCGGGAGCAATGGGCTAGTAACCCCTTCTCCTGTACAAATCTACTAAAAACGAGAAGAAGAAAAACTTTATAAAATTGGGTTGTCTGAATGTGCGTGGATGTAGTGCGGATGAAAAGAAAGAGATGATTGCCGATGTTATGAATGAAAAGAAGTTGGATGTCCTGGCCTAAGCGAAACAAAGCTGAAGGGGGTAGGCGAGTTTCAGTGGGGAGAAATAAATGGGATTAAGTCAGGAGTATCTGAGAGAGTTAGAGCTAAGGAAGGGGTAGCAATAATGTTGAAGGATCAGTTATGGAAGGAAAGAGGGAATATAAATGTGTAAATTCAAGGATTATGTGGATTAAAATAAGGGTCGGATGCGAAAAGTGGGTCATAATAAGCGTGTATGCACCTGGAGAAGAGAGGAGTGTAGAGGAGAGAGAGATTTTGGGAGATGTTAAGCGAATGTATAGGAACTTTTGAACCAAATGAGAGAGTAATTGTGGTAGGGGACCTAAATGCTAAAGTGGGAGAAACATGCAGAGAGGGTGTAGTAGGTAAGTTTGGGGTGCCAGGTGTAAATGATAATGGGAGCCCTTTGATTGAACTTTGTATAGAAAGGGGTTTAGTTATAGGTAATACATATTTTAAGAAAAAGAGGATAAATAAGTATACAAGATATGATGTAGGGCGTAATGACAGTAGTTTGTTGGACTATGTATTGATAGATAAAAGACTGTTGAGTAGACTTCAGGATGTACATGTTTATAGAGGGCTACAGATATATCAGATCACTTTTTAGTTATAGCTACAGTGGGAGTAAAAGGTAGATGGGATACAAGGAAAATAGAATCAGTAAGTAAAAGAGGTGAAGGTTTATAAACTAAAGAGGAGGCAGTTAGGGTAAGATATAAACAACTATTGGAGGATAGATGGGCTAGTGAGAGTGTAGGCAATGGGGTCGAAAATGTATGGGGTAGATTTAAAAATGTAGTGTTAGAGTGTTCAGCAGAAGTTTGTGGTTACAGGCGAGTGGGTGCGGAGGGAAGAGGAGCGATTGGTGGAATGATGATGTAAAGAGAGTAGTAAGGGAGAAAAGTTAGCATATGAGAGGTTTTACAAAGTAGAAGTGATGCAAGGAGGGAAGAGTATATGGAGAGAAAAGAGAGAGTTAAAGAGTGGTGAAGCAAGATTAAAAGAGTGCAGATGAGAGAGTGGGTGAGATGTTATCAGCAAATTTTGTTGAAAATAAGAAAAAGTTTTGGAATGAGATTAATAAGTTGAGGAAGCCTAGAGAACAAATGGATTTGACAGTTAAAAATAGGAGAGAGAGTTATTAAATGGAGAGTTAGAGTATCGGGAAGATGGAGAGAATATTTTGAGGATTTGTTAAATGTTGATGAAGACAGGAAGCTGTGATTTCGTGTGTAGGGCAAAGGAGGAATAACATCTTGTAGGAGTGTGGAAGAGCCAGTTGTGGGTGTAGGGGAAGTTCGTGAGGCAGTGGGTAGAATGAAAGGGGGTAAGGCAGCTGGGATTGATGGGATAAAGATAGAAATGTTAAAAGCAGGTGGGGATATAATTTTGGAGTGGTTGGTGCTATTATTTAATAAATGTATGGAAGAGGGTAAGGTACCTAGGGATTGGCAGAGAGCGTGTATTGTTCCTTTGTATAAAGGCAAAGGGGACAAAAGAGAGTGCAAAAATTATAGGGGAATAAGTCTGTTGAGTGTACCTGGTAAAGTGTATGGTAGAGTTATTATTGAAAGAATTAAGAGTAAAACAGAAAGCAGGATAGCAGATGAACAAGGGGCTTTAGGAAAGGTAGGGGTGTGTAGACCAAGTGTTTACAGTGAAACATATAGGTGAACAGTATTTGGATAAGGGTAAAGATGTTTTTGTGGCATTTATGGATTTGGAAAAGGCGTATGATAGGGTAGATAGGGGCAATGTGGCAGATGTTGCAGGTGTAAGGAATAGGAGGAAGGTTACTGAAAGCAGTGAAGAGTTTTTATGAGGATAGTGAGGCTCAGGTTAGAGTGTGTAGGAGGGAAGGGGACTATTTCCCAGTAAAAGTGGGCCTTAGACAAGGATATGTGATGTCACCGTGGTTGTTCAATATATTTATAGATGGGGTTGTAAGAAGTGAATGCGAGGGTCTTGGCAAGAGGTGTTGGGCTAAAAGATAAAGAAGCAAATACAAAGTGGGAGTTGTCACAGTTGCTTTTGCTGATGACACTGTGCTTTTGGGAGATTCTGAAGAGAAGCTGCAGAGGTTGGTGGATGAATTTGGTAGGGTGTGTAAAAGAAGAAAATTGAAAGTGAATATAGGAAAGAGTAAGGTGATGAGGATAACAAAAAGAATAGGTGACGAAAGATTGGATATCAGATTGGAGGGAGAGAGTATGGAGGAGGTGAATGTATTCAGATATTTGGGAGTGGACATGTCGGCGGATGGGTCTATGAAGGATGAGGTGAATCATAGAATTGATGAGGAAAAGGGTGAGTGGAGCACTTCGGAGTCTGTGGAGACAAAGAACCTTGTCCATGGAAGTAAAGAGGAATGTATGAGAGTATAGTTATACCAACGCTCTTATATGGGTGTGAAGCATGGGTGATGAATGTTGCAACGAGGAGAAGGCTGGAGGCAGTGGATATGTCATGTCTGAGGTCAATGTGTGGTGTGAATATAATGCAGAGAATTCGGAGTTTGGAAATTAGGAGGAGGTGCGGGATTACCAAAACGATTGCCCAGAGAGCTGAGGAGGGTTGTTTAGGTGGTTTGGACATGTAGAGAGAATGGAACGAGACAGAGTGACTTCGAGTGTATAAATCTGTAGTGGAGGGAAGGCAGGGTAGGGGTCGGCCTAGGAAAGGTTGGAGGGAGGGGTAAAGGAAGTTTTGTGTGCGAGGGCTTGGATTTCCAGCAAGCATGTGAGCGTATTTGATAGGAGTGAATGGAGGCATATGGTTTTAATACTTGACGTGCTGTTGGAGTGTGAGCAAAGTAACATTTATGAAGGATTCAGGAAACCGGCAGGCCGGACTTGAGTTCTGGAGATGGGAAGTACAGTGCCGGCACTCTGAAGGAGGGGTGTAAATGTTGCAGTTTTATAACTGTAGTGTAAAGCACCCTTCTGGCAAGACAGTGATGGAGTGAATGATGATGAAAGTTTTTCTTTTTCGGGCCACCCTGCCTTGGTGGGAATCGGCCGATGTGTTAATAAAAAAAAAAAAATAGACAGACAAAAAGTGTTGAACTACAGACCAGAGTTACTGACATGCGTCCCATACAAGGTTATAATGACGAGTGGTATAGAGGTGGCTTCATGATCTATAACAGTGTTCAAAGACGGCAAATATTGTCTTACCAACATGTTAGAATTCTCTGGCAAGCAGCCGCAAAACAAGGAGGGAGAGAAGGATGGGTGAGTTGCATTTTCTTAGATTGCAAGAAGGCATTTGATACTGTACTCCACAATTTACTATGGCAAAAACTTGAAATTCAGAAAGGAACAGCAGGCAACATACTCCGGTGGATCAAGTGGGACCATAGGGAAAGGAGAAAAAAAAATTATGAGGTCAGAGATAGGCTACAAATGCATCTGGACAAAATTCGAGATTGGTCATATATGTGGTTGTTTATATTCAAATCCAGCAAATGAAAGATTGTGAAGATTGGGGAAGGGGCAAAAAGATCGGGCAAGGAGTATAGACTCTGGAGACAGAAGCTGCAGACCTCAAAATGAACGAGCCAAGGTAGAACATAGTGCCTAAAAATGGTTATAACAATGACTATAATTTTTAAAGGGGTGGATCGGTAAGCCAGCGGAGGCGACAGTCATATGACCGAAAGCTTCAACGGCGGGCCATCATCTGACGAAGACCCACGTCAGGAAACACTTGTCCTGTTTCCTGACGAACCTTACCTAACCTAGCATAGTGCCTATATTGGCAGAGGTTCAGATCAACTGAATAACTTCTGCAGCAATTGCTTATCTGGCAAATTTAAGGGAGGCTTTCAGAAACACAAGAAAGACTCATTCCAGGCATTTTATACAGCAAATGTCAGGCCCACATTAAGGAATGCAGCACCAGCATGGAACCCAAACCTGAAGAAACACTTTAAGAAACTGGAGAAAGTTCAGAGGTATGCAACGAAGCTGGTTCTAGAGTTCAATAGTATGAACTACGAGGAGAGGCTAATGGAATTGAATCTAACGACACTGGAGGACAGAAGAACCAGGGAAGACATGATAACAGTATACAGAATAGTTGGAAGAATGGATAGCCTAGACAAACATAAGCTTCGTGAAGCGGGAAACAGGTACTGAGGGTACAGCAGGAAATTAAAAATTCAGATGAGCCACGGGGGTGTCAGGAATAGTTAGGAAGTGTTAACGTTGGTAGAATTACCGACAATATGTTAAGTAAAATGACACAAGCGCAACTAATGTGACCCCTGCAACCAGAAATAGGTGAGTACACACACACACACACACACACACACACACACAAGGAGAGGTTAAGGGAAATCGACCTGACGACACTGGAGGACAGGAGAAATAGGGGGGACATGATAACGACATATAAAATACTGAGAGGAATTGACAAGTTTGAAAAGAGACAGAATGTTCCAGAGATGGGACACAGCAACAAGGGGACACAGTTGGAAGTTGAAGACTCAGATGAATCACAGGGATGTTAGGAAGTATTTCTTCAGTCACAGAGTGGTCAGGAAGTGCAATAGTTTGGGAAGCGATGTAGTGGAGGCAGGATCCATTCATAGCTTTAAGAAGAGGTATGATAAAGCTCATAGCGCAGGGATAGTGATCCAGTAGAGGTCAGTGAAGAGGCGGGGCCAGGAGCTATGATTCGACCCCTGCAACCACAACTAGGTGAGTACACACACACACACAACTCCATCCAAAGTTTCAGAAGTAGGTATGAATGGGACTAATAGACCAGGAACAAGTGGAATGCTAGCCAATTAGGAAGTTATGAGATAGGGCCAATAGCTGAGTCTCGGTCCTAACAAACACTACTCGGTTAGAACAAGTCGGCGAATACAACTTGGTGAGTTCAAGTCGGTGAAGATAAATCAGTGAATGAAACACACGTCTTAATTAGAGATAATGAAGAGCAGATTAAAGACAATATAAACTTGAACTTAGGACACTAGAAAGAGAGGAGATTTGACCACAACATACAGATACTCACAACTTGACTTACTAACGCAAATGTACAGTTTTCATACCTTTTTTTAAAGAAATTTCCTCTATATGTAGTCTTTACGTTAAGTTACTTTTGGTTTGGATAGGTAAGGTTCGATATTGTTAGAATAGGTTGGGTTTTAAGGTTATGTTAGGTTAGCTTAGGCAAGGTTAGGTAAGGTAAGGTTAGATTGGGTTAGATTAGGTTAGGTTCAGATATATTAGGTTCTCTTAGGTAATTTCATGCTAAGTTATGTTAGGATGGGAAAGAACAGGATTAATTAGGTTAGGCTTCATTATGGTTAAATAGGTTCGGTTACGATAAGATAGGTGATTTAAAGAAGTATTTACAGAGGAGACAGGAAGGACTCCAGGAATTCAGAATAGGGAGGTATACCAACAAGTGCTGGATGAAATACACACAACCGAGGAGGAGGTGAAGAAGCTGCTATGTGAAATCGATACCTCAAAAGCGGTGGGACCGGACAACATTTCTCAGTGGGTCCTTAGAGAGGGAGCAGAGATGTTGTGTGTGCCACTAACACAAATCTTCAAAACATCCATTGAAACCTGAGGCGTGGAAGATGGCAAATGTAGTCCCAATTTTTAAGAAAGGAGACAGACACGAGGCATTAAACTACAGACCTGTGTCACTGACGTGTATAGTATGCAAATTCATGGAGAAGATCATCAGGAGGAGAGTGGTGGAGCAACTAGAAAGAAACAAGCTTATAAACGACAACCAGCACGGTTTCAGGGAAGGAAAATCCTGTGTCACAAACCTACTGGAGTTTTATGACAAGGTAACAGAAGTAAGACACGAGAGAGAGGGGTGGATAGACTGCATTTTTTTGGACTGCAAGAAGGCGTTCGACACAGTTCCTTACAAGAGGTTAATGCAAAAGCTAGAGGATCAGGCACACATAACAGGAAAGGCACTCCAATGGATCAGAGAATATCTGACAGGGAGGCAACAACGAGTCATGGTACGTGACGAGGTGTCAGAGTGGGCACCTGTGACGAGTGGGGTTCCACAAGGGTCAGTCCTAGGACCTGTACTGTTTTTGGTATATGTGAATGACATAACGGAAGGGATAGACTCAGAAGTGTCCCTGTTTGCAGATGATGTGAAGTTAATGAGAAGAATCAAATCAGTCGAGGATCAGGCAGGACTACAAAGAGACCTGGACAGGCTACAAGCCTGGTCCAGTAACTGGCTCCTTGAATTTAACCCTGCCAAATGTAAAGTCATGAATATCGGGGAAGGGCAAAGAAGACCGCAGACAGAGTATAGTCTAGGTGGCCAAAGACTGCAAACCTCACTCAAGGAAAAAGATCTTGGGGTGAGTATAATACCGAGCACATCTCCTGAGGCACACATCAATCAGATAACTGCTGCAGCATACGGGCGGCTGGCAAACCTAAGAATAGCGTTCCAATACCTCACTAAGGAATCATTCAAGACTCTGTACACCATATACGTCAGGCCCATACTGGAGTATGCAGCACCAGTTTGGAACCCACACCTGGTCAAGCACGTCAAGAAATTAGAGAAAGTGCAAAGGTTTGCAACAAGACTAGTCCCAGAGCTAAGGGGATTGTCCTACGAAGAAAGGTTAAGGGAAATCGGCCTGACGACACTAGAGGACAGGAGGGTTAGGGGAGATATGATAACGACATATAAAATACTGCGAGGAATAGATAAGGTGGACAGAGACAAGATGTTCCAGAGAGGGGACACAGAAACAAGGGGTCACAATTGGAAGTTGAAGACTCCTATGAGTCAAAGGGATGTTAGGAAGTATTTCTTCAGTTATAGAGTTGTCAGGAAGTGGAATAGCCTAGAAAGCGACATAGTGGAGGCAGGAACCATACATAGTTTTAAGACTAGGTTTGATAAAGCTCATGGAGCAGGGAGAGAGAGGACCTAGTAGCAATCAGTGAAGAGGCGGGGCCAGGAGCTATGACCCCTGCAACCACAAATAGGTGAGTACAAATAGGTGAGTACACACACACACACACGTCCCCGGTGGCCTAATGGGTAAAGCTCTCGCTTCACGCACGGAGAGCCCGGGTTTAATTCCCGGTGGGGCAGAAACATTTCGAAGTGTTTCCTTACATACACACACACACATACATACAACAGGCCTAGTGTCTAATTGACATGTGCCTAGGACAAAATGGTAACAAAATGGTAACTAACACACACACACACACACACACACACACACACACACACAAACACACACTCACACACAACCCACACCCACACACACATACACACACATACACGCACACACACACACACACACACACACACACACACACACACACACAAAAGGTGCAGGGAGGCCAAAACCAAGTGTGCTAGGGAATGGAAGAAGTATAGAAGGCAAAGAACCCAGGAAAATAAGGAGAGCAGTCGTAGAGCCAGAAATGAATATGCACAGGTAAGAAGGGAGGCCCAACGACAGTATGAGAATGACATAGCAGCGAAAGCCAAATCTGACCCGAAGCTGTTGTACAGTCACATCAGGAGGAGAACAACAGTCAAGGACCAGGTGATCAGGCTGAGGAAGGAAGGAGGGGAGGTCACAAGAAATGACCGCGAAGTGTGTGAGGAGCTCAACATGAGATTCAAAGAGGTGTTCACAGAGGAGATAGAAGGGCCTCCAGAAAGGACGAGAGGTAGGGTACACCATCAAGTGCTGGACACAATACACACAACTAAGGAGGAAGTGAAGAGGCTACTATGCGAGCTAGATAGCTCAAAGGCGATGGGGCCGAATAACATTTCTCCATGGGTCCTGAGAGAGGGAGCAGAGAAGCTATGTGTACCCCTAACAACGATCTTCAACACGTCTATCGGAACAGGGCAACTACCTGAGGTATGGAAGACAGCAAAGGTAGTTCCAATTTTTGAAAAAGGAGACAGGAACGTAGCACTAAACTACAGGCCAGTGTCACTGACATGTATAGTATGCAAGGTCATGGAGAAGATTATCAGGAGAAGAGTGGTGGAGCACCTAGAAAGGAATGAGCTTATCAACGACGGCCAACACGGTTTCAGGGATGGGAAATCCTGTGTCACAAACCTACTGGAGTTCTACGACAGGGTGACAGCAGTAAGACAAGAGAGAGAGGGGTGGGTAGATTGCATATACCTGGACTGTAAGAAGGCGTTTGACACAGTTCCACACAAGAGATTAGTGCATAAGCTGGAGGACCAGGCAGGGATAACAGGGAAGACACTACAATGGATCAGGGAATACCTGTCAGGAAGACAGCAGCGAGTCATGGTACGTGGCGAGGTGTCAGAGTGGGCGCCGGTGACGAGTGGGGTTCCACAGGGGTCAGTCCTAGGACCGGTGTTGTTTCTGGTATTTGTGAACGACATGACGGAAGGAATAGTCTCTGAAGTGTTCCTGTTTGCAGATGATGTGAAGTTGATGAGAAGAATTCAATCGGACGAGGACAAGGCAGAACTACAAAGGGATCTGGACAGGTTGCAAGCCTGGTCCAGCAATTGGCTCCTGGAGTTCAACCCCACCAAGTGCAAAGTCATGAAGATTGGGGAAGGGCAAAGAAGACCGGAGACGGAGTACAGTCTAGGGGGCCAGAGACTGCAAACCTCAATCAAGGAAAAACATCTTGGGGTGAGTATAACACCAGGCACGTCTCCTGAGGCGCACATCAACCAAATAACTGCTGCAGCATATGGGCGCCTAGATAACCAAGGAACAGCATTCCGACATCTTAATAAAGAATCGTTCAGGACCCTGTACACTGTGTACGTTAGGCCCATACTGGAGTATGCAGCACCAGTTTGGAACCCATATCTAGCCAAGCACGTAAAGAAGCTAGAGAAAGTGCAAAGGTTTGCAACAAGACTAGTCCCGAGGTAAGGGGTATGTCCTACGAGGAGAGGTTAAGGGAAATCGACCGACCTGACGACACTGGAGGACAGGAGAGATAGGGGGGACATGATAACCTGTTCTTAGCTCAGTCGGTGACCTGTTCTTAGCTCAGTGGTGACCTGTTCTTAGCTCAGTGGTGACCTGTTCTTAGCTCAGTGGTGACCTGTTCTTAGCTCAGTGGTGACCTGTTCTTAGCTCAGTGAAGACGTGTCTAGTGTACTCCCTGTGGACTGAATCAAGATGCCCCCTATTGAGCAACTTTACCAGCAGCTTAAGGAGGAATTGAGGGTAGCGAAGCTTGAGATACGGCGATTGACGGAGGAAAACAAGAGGATTCGTAGTAGTCCTCCTGTTGTGAGTCCTCAGGTCAAGAAGGTAACCTGGGCAGTGGCCGGACAGCATGGGACGAAGTTGAAGATCAAGAAGACGAATGGAGAGGTAGTAACGACGAAGAAGAAAGAGACTGCTGTGGAAACTTCGAACTCCTTTTCTGTGCTTCCAGACGAATGTGAGTCGACTACTGGGAACGTCACGACGAACTGTACCAAGGAAGGTAAAAACATTGTTGTTGTTGGGGATAGCCAAGTTAGATATATGGATAGGGCCTTCTGCTTGAAAGATAGGAGTAGGAGACAGAGGGTTTGCTTTCCTGGGGCTGGATGGAAGACATTGTTAGCCGACTTGACAACATCATGCATGGTAATGGGATCAATCCTATTATCTGCCTCAGTGCTGGAGGCAATGATGTATCCAAGCGTAGAAGTGAGGATTTAGTTAGTAGGTATAAGGCAGCAATAGACATCATTAGGAAGAAGGGAGGGAGCCCTGTTATATGTGGCATTTTGCCAAGAAGGGTGTTGGAAATGAATGGCTGTCCAGAGCGATTGGTATAAATTGCTGGCTGGACAAACACTGTAAGGATAATGCAGTCCCATTCATTGACAAGTGGGACCACTTCATGGCCGAAATGACATGTATGCCAGGGATGGGGTTCACTTATCCAGGGCAGGTGTAGAATTTCTCTCTAGCTCAGTTGAGGATGTTGTTAGGGCTTTAAACTAGATTAGTTAGAGGTATGGGTTTAGGAATGGTAAATAATGAGGGCCAAAATATTGATTCAGGCTTTGATATCATAAATCATAACAATAACAGTAATCGAGTGACACAGGGTAATGATAGTAACAGAAATTTGTAAAACAAAAGCTGAAAAAGGTTCACAAGAAGATACATATCAATGTATTTTATACTAACTGTCGAAGCGCCAGAAATAAAATTAACGAATTACGTTTGGTAGCATGTGCTGGGAACTTTGATGTCATTGCAATAACTGAAACATGGTATAATACCAAGAGTCGGGATATGATTGCTGAGTGTCATATTCAGGGGTTTAAGTTGTTCCATGTAGATAGATATAATGGGAAAGGGGTGGAGTTGCATTGTATGTACGAGAAAATATAAATTGCTGCATAAAAACAGGCATAAAAATAGATGGATCATTAACAGAATCTGTTTGGGTAGAGTTTCTAGAAGGTCAAGAAAAACTGATTCTAGGTGTAATATACCGACCTCCAGGCTTGGATCACGATAGAGGAGACTTCTTTGGGACGAAATTGTTAGGGCTTCTAGGCACAATAACGTAGTGTTAGTAGGGGATTTTAACTTTAGTCAAATTGACTGGACTTCTTTGACCGGTAATCTGGAGTCCAGTGACTTT
>WNWK01033775.1:0-20907 GCA_009830355.1 Cherax destructor | reverse complement strand
CCTTCCTCATGTCGTTCACAAATACCAGAAACAGCACTGGCCCCAGGACGGCCCCTGTGGAACCCCGCTCGTCACCGGCGCCCACTCTGACACCTCGCCCTTACCATGACCCCGCTGCTGTCTCCGGGACAGGTTTTCCCCTGACCCAATGAAATTCCCTTTCCCCTGTTACCCCTGCCTGGTCCTCCAGCTTCTGCACTAATCTCTTGTGTGGAACTGTGTCAAACGCCTTCTTACAATCCAAGAATATGCAATCTCCCCCCCTCTCTCTCTTGCCTTATCGCTGTCACCCTGTGTAGAACCCCAGTAGGTTTGTGACACAGGATTTCCCGTCCCTGAAAGTGTTGGCCGTCGTTGATGGCTCATTCCTTTCTAGGTGCTCAACCACCCTTCTCCTGTGTGTGTGTGTGTGTGTGAGTGTGTGTGTGTGTGTGTGTGTGTGTGGGGTGGTGTGTGTGTGTGTGTGTGTGTGTGTGTGAGTGTGTGTGTGTGTGTGTGTGTGTGTGTATGTGTGTGTGTGTGAGTGTGTGTGTGTGTGTGTGTGTGTGTTTTATGTGTGTGTGTGTGTGAGTGTGTGTGTGTGTGTGTGTGTGCGTGTGTGTGTGTGTGTGTGGGGCTCCCCTAATTGTGCTCCCCCTAATTGTGGTTGCGGGGGTCGAGACTCAGCTCCTGGCCCCGCCTCTTCGCTGTCCGCTACGGGGTTCTGCTCCCCCTGCTCCATGAGCTCTATCATACCTCGTCTTAAAACTATGTAGGGTTTCCCTCCTCCCCTTTTCTTTTCAATTATTCACTTCCTGATTTCTCTATGGCTGAAGAAATGTTTCCCAACATTCCTTTGACTCATTTTGAGTCTTCAGCTTCCAGTTGTGCCCCCTTGTTTCTGTGTTCCCTCTCTGGAACATCCTGCCCCCTGTCTACCTTGTCGTTTCCCCCGCAGTATTTTGTATGTCGTTATCATGTCTCCTCTGACCCTTCTTTCCCCCAGTGTTGTTAGTCCTATTTCCCTAAACCCTTTTCTTCATAGGACAGACCCCTGAGTTGTGGAATACCCTTTGTCGAAAACCCTTTTGCACTTTTTTAGTTTCTTTACGTGCTTGACCAGGTGTGGGTTCCAGACTGGTGCTGCATATTCTAGTATGGGCCTGACGTACACGGTGTACAGTGTCTTGAACGATTCCTTGTTTAGGTATCGGAACGCTAATCTTAGGTTTTCCAGTCGCCCATATGCTGCCGCAGTTATCTGGTTGATTTTGCCTCCCGGGGACGTACTTGGCGTTTCTCACCCCAAGGTCTTTCTCCTTTTCCGAGGTTTGTGGGCCCCTTTTCCACCCCAGCCTGTACTCTGTCAGCGGTCTTCTTTGTCCTTCTCCGATCTTCATGACTTTGCATTTGGTGGGGTTTTAATTTGAGAAGCCAGTTGCTAGACCAGAGTCGTTTGTCCAGGTCTGTTTGAAGTCCTGCTTGGTCCTCTTCCGATGTGATTCTCCTCATTAATTTCACATCATCTGCGAACAAGCCTTTTGAGTCTATCCCATCCGTCATGTCGTTTACATATACCAAGAATAACACTGGTCCTAGGACTGACCCTGCGGTACGCCGCTCGCCCAACGCCCACTGTAAATCATCCCCACCATGCCCCGTTGTTGCCCCCCTGTGAGGTTTTCCCCTGACCCAAGTCCCCTTTCCTTTATACTGCTTGTGTGTGTGTGTGTGTGTGTGTGTGTGTGTGTGTGTTTTTATGAAAAATTTTTGGCCTTCGATCGAGAAGGAAAAAGAATTATAGCCGTGAGAACCTCACGTCAATTAATTTCATTAAGTTGGGGGGGAATCTTGAGGGGCCGTGGATTAGTTGGGGGAGGGGAGGATAGGGGTAGGGAGTGGTAAGGATAGTGGTAGGGAGAGTGGTGGGGATAGTGGTGATGGGGTGGTGGGGAATAGTGGTAGGGAGGTGGTGGGGATAGTGGTAGGGAGAGTCGGGAGGATAGTGGTAGGGAGAGTGGAAAAGGGATAGTGGTGATGAGTGGGGGGAGGATAGTGGTGAGGAGAGTGGGGAGGATAAGGGTGAGGAGGTGGTGGAGAGAGGAGGGGGAAAATTGGGGAAAGTGGTGGGGAGGGGGTGGCGGGGATAGTGTTGGAGAGGGTGGGGATAGTGGTAGGGAGAGTGGTGGGGGATAGTGGTAGGGAGGTGGTGAGGATAGTGGTAGGGAGAGGGGGGAGGATAGTGGTGGGGAGAGTGGTGAGGATAGTGAGGGAGAGTGGTGGGGGAGAGGGAGGATAGTGGTGGAGAGAGGGTGAGGATAGTGGTGGAAAAAGTGGGGGGTAGGGAGGGGGGTGATGAGGATAGTGGTAGGGAGAGTGATGAGGATAGTGGTAGGGAGAGTGGTGGGGGAGAGTGGTATGGAGAGTGGTGAGAAATAGGGGAGTATAGGGGAGGGAGAGTGGTGAGGATAGTGGTAGGGAGAGTGGGGGAGGACAGTGGTGAGGATAGTGGTGGAGTGGTGAGGATAGTAGTGGGGAGAGTGGGGGGAGGATAGTGGTGAGGATAGTGGGGAGGATAGTGGTGAGGAGAGGGTGGGGATAGTGGTGAGGAGAGTGGTAGGATAGTGGTGGGGAAGCATCTTGTTGGAGCGGTGAGGCGGAACGTGTTTGATATCTTAATAATGGCATTAAATTCCCCCCTTCCCCAAATTAGCTAAAAACCAACCATTTATTTGTTCAAAGCGGAATTACTGAGAACAAATAAAAACGAGACGATGACAGCATAATAAAAAAAATATATATAATCCCCTTTTGAGGTATATTGTGGAAATATGTGCTTCCACCTCAGGTTAAACTGGTAGGGAACGTCTTCATGTTCACGATTTGTTACGAGAATAAGGGGAAGGGCGAAATTAGGGATTAAATAGTGTGTGGGAGTGTTCGGGGAGAACTAGACAAGCCTTGTCCATGGCTGCCCCCCACAACATTACCTGTCAGTGGGTAGTGAGGGTACCCCGGTGCACTGAAGACACTTGCACTGGGACAACAACAAAACACAGAGCTCAGTGTAAACTGTACCATGAGTTGATGAAGCTCGACAAAGCTCTGCACAGAGCAAAAACGTTGTCCCCATAAAAGCTTTTTTTGTCAGTTTTTTTCTCTGTTTTTCTCGACAGCACGCCCTTTTTGGATAGTGGATTAGTTTCCTTTCAGTTTTTTGGGTTTGGGTTTAAAGGGTATATAAAGTTTGTAACATTCTCACCATCGGTTAGGAATTTTTTAATCTACTTTGGGAGTAAAAAAAGGGGTAAATCTCTGTAAAAGCTGAAAGACATGCACCTCTCAGTGAATATACGCGAATATAGGCGAAGAGCAACACCAAACCAAAAAGGCCTGTGGGGAAATCGGGTCCCCAAAGGAGAAGTTGGAAACAACTAAAAGGAAATCTCTTGAGTGTGGTGCCTTCACCGCTGGGAGACGAGCTTTGCCCTTTTCCTGAAGCGTTGTTGAGCATTGTGTTGGAAATTTTTTTCCATGATCGGTTTGTCCCAGTGGGGCTGTTTGTGCTTTTTGGGGGAGGGCTGGTCTGCTGGAGGAGTCTGCAAGGGTGCCCCAACGCTGGCAACTTCAATGAATCTGGGGTCTTCAGCCCCTCCCGCACATTTCAAGCGTTCGGGGACAATATTCTTGACTAGTCCACTTGGAAGCCATGCACGGGACAAAATGCAGGAAAAGTTACCTGCGTTGCCTTGCGCCCCCTATACCTCCCAGTCGCACTGGGAGGGCCCCCCGGGTTTCCATTGCTGATCTTCCAGTGACAGACCAGTGCCTTTAGAAAGATAGATCTCAGGGGGGGAGTCATATTTGCTAAGTGTTGCGTTGTCGATGGGGGTGCGCACCTCAAGAAGTGAGTCTTGGCAAGGTAAGACCCGTGGGGAATACAGGGAATCGGGGGCATTCAAGATCACTTATTCTTTTCTCCATTCTCTTCAGGTCTTTCCCAGTTTGTCCTTGAGGACTGTGTCGATGGCCTGATGACCCAGTGGTGCCCCCAAAAAGGATTTCTTGGACGGGGTGGTAGTAGAGGTTTCAGGAAGGATTGTTCGCAAACCCACGATTATTATCGGGTTGGTTGTGATTTCACATTTGGGAGATTGGGGCCCGAGTCCAAAGGCTTCACCCGTGTCTTCACCCTGTTGTAGGTCCTCTAGCGGGGACTCTTTTTGTACCTGCCAGAGTGTCATCTTAGGTACCAGATGTTAAACCCCCTCCCAAGCTGGAAGTTAGTTATTTTACTGCCAAGCAGAAGAGAGCAAGTGGACCCTGCTGAACCCCCTCTGACGGGGGGAATTTCATGTTCGCCTAACAAAAAATTGAGGGGTTTTCTGTAGCCAGCTGAAATGGGGGAAAAAAAAGGGTGGGAAATGGGTCCCGAACAGCCGGCAAGACCATATCTTTTTTTTTACCATGACTTTAGTAATGCTTTTAATAAGGCATTTCTAAAGTCAAGTTTTTCTACGGCCTTGGCTTCTGGTAAGTCCCCCGATGTAGGCATGAGCTTGGGGTTCACTGCCTTGGGACCCAATATGTTTTTATATATATATATATATATATATATATATATATATATATATATATATATATATATATATATATATATATATATATGTCGGGCCCATTAGGTAAAACTTGCGTTTTGGTTTAAAAGGCAACGCTCACCTTGCCATATAAGACAAGTGAAAATTTTGGGATGCAATATTTTCGGCCCAAAAACATTCTGGGAAAATAACGAAAAAAAAATATTTTATTGTGTTTGTTTAGTATTAAATTAATGCTAACGAATCTAAAATATATTTAGTTGGGTTAAACCAAAATTTAAAATTTAGCTTGTTGTAATAAGGTTAGGGGAGGTTTTAAAGTTTCTCTTGGTACAAAATTATAAATTTTACATTAACATAAATGAAAAAAAATATCTTTTTAAAAGTATAAAGAAAATTTTAGAAAGGACTTAATTTTAGATGAGTTCTTGCTAATTGACCAGTTTTACCTAATCCCGGCACGACATATATATATATATATATATATATATATATATATATATATATATATATATATATATATATATATATATATATATATATGTGTGTGTGTGTGTGTGTGTGTGTGTGTGTGTGTGGGGGCGCATTTCCTAGGATCAGGATCAAGACTGACCTATCAGGTTCCGTTGAATTTATAAACTAAAAAATTGTTACCCCTGCTTCAGTTGGGATAACAGAAAACTAACCTTTGAACTTACAAAAACTATTTTAATTTCCCGTCACATCATATAATTTTAAGCTTATTACCCAGGTACCTACTTACTGTAGGGAACACGGGCAGCATCTTCTAACTTAGAATCGACCTGGGGTCACTTCGCTTGTAGGCCCGGAGCTGTACCATTGAATGACAGATTTCTGAAACCTCTGTCCATTCTAAATATCTTGTGTCTGATTTTTTTTTTTGTATATTCATGAGCATAACCAAAAAAAAAAAAAAAAAAAAGAGAGAGAGAGAGAGAGAGAGAGAGAGAGAGAGAGAGAGAGAGAGAGAGAGAGAGAGAGAGAGAGAGAGAGAGAGAGAGAGAGAGAGAGAGAGAGAGAGAGAGAGAGAGAGAGAGAGAGAGAGAGAGAGAGAGGGGAGAGAGAGAGATTCGGGGTCGACATCCCCGTGGGGAAAATGGTGGGATTTTATTTTGGGAAATATGGGGGTGGTGGTATTGTGGAGTGTGGATGTGGCGAGGGGGCTGATGGGGTTCCATGACAGGTTGGGGGTCAGCTTCATCATTACTCACCAACATTTATAAAAAAATATCAGCAAATTAATTTAAACACAGATCCTGACATTAATAAAAATATACAGCATTTAAGGTCCAGTTCTCCGAGGGAAAGTAAGTAAAGACAGCCTTGCCATTTCTAAGTGTCAGCACCATCTGAGAGCGGCGTCTGTTGAACGAGAATAATGTTTCCCGCCACATGTCAAAAAACCGTCAGCTGTCGTCAGCTGGTGTATTTTGACAGCTTTTTTAAAAAAATGGGCAGGAAACCCCGGACTCACCACTAAATATACTATCCATCACCGCCGGGCGCTGTTCCAGAAACATGCAGCAACTGCCTGCTGGAACTTAAATATATCATCTATTTCTCTACGTAGCACAGATTTGGGCTTTCCCGCGAAGAAGAATGGGGTGGTGTGTGTATGGTGAGTGGGAGTGGTGTGTGTGAGTGAGTGTGTGAGTGTGTGATGAGTGAGGGGGCTCCCTAACAGAAGGGTCGGTGGCGGGTCATTCTTTTAACAAGAGTTAACTGACACCTGACAGGGGGGTATAAATACTTTTCATATGTCTTACAATTAAAAAGGGAGGGGGTACCTGTGTTGAGAGGCAGAGTACCGTGTTGAGAGTACGAGAGTACCTGTGTTGAGAGTACGGGGTATCTGTGTTGAGGGGAGAGAGTACCTGTGTTAAGAGTACGGGGTACCTGTGTTGGGGTACAGGTACCTGTGTTGAGGTACGAGGTACCTGTGTTGGAGTGGAAATCCTGTGTTGAGGGGTACGAGGTACCTGTGTTTAGGTACGAGAGTACCTGTGTTGGGGTACAAATCCCGGGTTTAGAGTACGAAATACCTGTGTTGAAAAGTACGAGGTACCCGTGTTTAGATCGAGTAATTGTTTTGGGGGGTACGAGGTAACCGTGTTGGGGTAAAGGGGTACCTGTGTTGAAGTCAGGTACCTTTTTGAGGTGGGGTACCTGTGTTTAGGTACGAGGACCTGTGTTGGGGAGTACGGGGTACCTGTGGGGTTTTTAAAATACGAGGTACCTGTGTTTAGGTACGAAGTCCTGTGTTGAGGTGAGAATTCCTGTGTTGGGGTAAAAGGGGTCCTGTGTTGGGGAGTACGAGGTACCTGTGTTTAGAGTACGAAGCCTTGTGTTGAGAGTACCCAGAATTCCGTGTTGGGGTACGAGGTACCTGTGTTGAAGATTGTGAAAAAGTTAAAACATGCATTTAGTGGGAGGAAAAAATTTTTCTCCTTGGAAAGTTACTTGTTCCTTGGGCTTCTGTTGCTTGGTGGTAGGTTGTATATCATTGCTACTATTATTTTGTGTGTTCAGACATTAAATTTTCCCCCTTTATAACACTAAAATTTCCCCCTGTTTCCAGATTTCCCTTTTCCATAAAATCCCCAGCGGTTTCTCCCATCAGTGTTATTTCCTCAATTTTACATTTTTTTTCCCATTATTTGGTATCTTGGGAATATCACTTTTTGTATTCCTGAGAGTTTCATCTCTGTAACAGCCATTATATCAGGGTTTTTCCCCTCCCAGTCTTTCCCTTTTATGGTTTATATTTAAAAGGGTTGACTTGATCAACGTTTCCTTACATTATTTCGGAGATGATTAACAATTCAGACCGTCTATCTTGAGATTGATGGATTGAACACATTGACCCCAGGCTGAGGGACTGATTACCCTCAAACTTCTCCTCATCTTCCTCCGTTCTTCTCTGTACGGGACGGAAGAAGTCTCTGCCTCAAAATTTTTCCCCAACAATGTGGCGAAATTAGGTTCCGTGCTTCTGACCTCGTCACTCAATTCTATCAAAACTTACATATTTTTTTTTTGTCTTTTAGCAAGTCCTCTTCATCCATCACGTGTGTGTGTGTGTGTGTGTGTGTGTGTGTGTGTGTGTGTGTTTTATGTGTTTTATGTGTGTGTATATGTATTCACCTAATTGTGGTTGGGGCCAAAACTTAGCTCCTGGCCCCGGTGTGTATGTGTGTGGGGAGATGTGTTGGTTGAAAGTTTTGTTTGATGTGCAGACGCATGACCAGACCCCCCCCCCTCCCATCCTTCCTTCAGTTCTTCAGTCCATAACATACACCTGCGGCCCCACACCTCCCGGCTCCACCCTGCACCCCCACACCTGTAGCCCCCACCCCTGCAGCCCCACACCTGTGGCTCCACTCCGGAAACTCCACACCTGCAACCCCCCCCCTACAGTTCCACCCTCCAGCCCCACACCTGCAGTTTACACCTGCAGCTTCACCCCCTGAAACCACACCTGCATCCTCATGTGTAAAAGGGGACACCATGTTCTCACATATTGAATTTCTGAACACATCAAAGACCAATGTTACGTTTCCCCTACAAAAGGGTATGGCTCGTCTTTCCCACATAAGGTCTGGCTCGTCATTCCAACAAAAGGTCTGGCTCGTTATTCCTACATAAGGTCCCCCATTCCAAAAATAAGGTCTGGCTCTTTATTCCTAAAATTTTAAAAAGGTCTGGCTCGTCATTCCTACATAAGGTCGGGGCTCGTCATTCCTACATTAAGTCTGGCTGGGTTATTCCTACATAAGGTCTGGCTCGTCATTCCTACATGGGGTCTGGCTCTTCTTTCCCCTACATTAAGTCGGGCCCTGTCATTCCTCCCAAAGGGTTGGCTCGTCTTTTCCCACAAAAGGTCTGGCTCGTCTTTCCCCACATAAGGTCTGGCTCGTCATTCCCAAAAAAGGGTTTCTGGCTCGTCATTCCTACATGGGGGTCGGCTCGTCATTCCCCAAAGGTCTGGCTCGTCATTCCC
This sequence comes from Cherax destructor, assembly GCA_009830355.1. NCBI lineage: Eukaryota > Metazoa > Arthropoda > Malacostraca > Decapoda > Parastacidae > Cherax > Cherax destructor. Next base: position 12,309 of record WNWK01033775.1, on the reverse strand, counting down.
CATAAGGTCTGGCTCGTCATTCCCTAAGGTCTGGCTCGTCTTTCCCCTACATAAGGTCTGGCTTGTCATTCCTACATTAAGCCCTGGCTCGTCATTCCTACATAAGGTCGGGCCCTGTCTTTCCCCTACAAAAAGGTCTGGCTCGTCTTTCCCTACATAAGGTCTGGCTCGTCATTCCCTACAAAAGGTCTGGCTCGTCATTCCTACATAAGGTCTGGCTCGTCATTCCTACATAAGGTCTGGCTCGTCATTCCTACAAAAGGTCTGGCTCGTCATTCCTACAAAGGGTCGGGGCTCGTCATTCCTACATAAGGTCTGGCTCGTTATTAATACATAAGGTCCCCGTTATTAATACATAAGGTCTGGCTCGTTATTTACAAAAGGTCTGGCCCCGTCTTTCCCCTTACATAAGATCGGGGCTCGTCATTATATAAAGTCTGTTTGTGATTTTCTATAAACCCCACTGCGTGGGCGAAACGTTGTCAAAAAAGGATAAATTTCTGCTTATGTGTTTATTTTTCCATTGTGTCGTATTTTATACCATTTATTTATTCCCACATAAGATCAGGCTCGTTTTCTACATAAGGGTGGCTCTTCATTCCCAACATAAGGTCTGGCTCGTCATTATATAAAGGGCAGGCTAGTCATTATAAGGGCTGGCTCGTCAAAATTGGTCTGGCTCGTCATTAAATAAAAGGGCTAACTCGTCATTATATAAGGTCTGGCTCGTCATTATATAAGGGCTGGCTGTCATTATATAAAGGGCTGGCTCCCTTATATAAGGTCGGGTCGTCATTATATGGTCTGACTCGACATTATATAAGGTCGGGTCGTCTTTTATAAAGGGCTGACTCGACATTATATAAGGTCTGGCTCGACATTATATAAAGGGCTGGCGCATTATATAAGGCTGGCTCGTCATTATATAAGGTCTGGCTCGTCATTATTAAGGTCTGGCTCGTCATTATAAAGGTCTCCGACATTATATAAAGGTTTCGTCATTTATAAGGTCTGACTCGACATTATATAGGTCTGGCTCGACATTATATAAAGGGCTGGCTCGACATTATATAAGGTCTGGCTCGTCATTATATAAGGTCTGGCTCGTCATTATAAGGCGGCTCGTCATTATAAGCTCCGTCATTATATAAGGTCTGGCTCGTCATTTTATAAGGTCTGGCTCGACATTCCCTATATAAGCATTTCCACTACAATTTATAATAAATAATTAGCACATTACCTTCGTGTTAAAATCCAGCAGACACTTAAGGGGAACATTGAGGAACACTTGGGGTGAACACTTGAAATTTAACACTTGGGTGAACCGGGTGAACACTTGAGGTGAACACTTAAGGGGAAATCTTAAAGGTGCTGCCGAGCATTTAAAGGGGAACCGATGAACACTTGGGTGAACACTTGGGGGAACACTTGGGGGAACATTTATGTGAAAATTGAGGGGAACACTTGAGGGGAAGCGACACTTCCCCGTCACACTGAAAGTGGGGAAAAAAAAAACATCACGTCAGTCAGTTATTTCTCAACAAATTATAAAAGACGAGTTTATAGAAGAAAATTCAAACATCTTAAACGACAAAACCCAAAAAAAAAAAAAAATAACGGAAATATATATTTTTTTTTTTTTTTTTTTTTTTTTTTTTTTTTTTTTTTTTTTTTTTTTTTTTTTTATTCTCTCTCTCTCTCTCTCTCTCTCTCTCTCTTTTCCTCTTTTCTCTCTCCCCTTCTCTCTCTCTCTCTCTCTCTCTCTTTTCTCTCTCTCTCTCTCTCTCTTTTTTTTTTAATATATCTTGTTAGTGCGTGTTGTTAGTTTGTTACTCGGGAGTGAAATCATAGTTGAGTGAGGACGCGGGTTCACGTGGTTCTCTCATCAGTGATGGACACCCACCCCCCAGGCGCTACAGCCCCACCCACCCCCCAGGCGCTGGCGTAGCCCCACACCAACCCCCAGGCGCTGGCGTGCCCTCACACCAACCCCCAGGCGCTGGCGTGCCCTCACCACCCCCCGGCGCGGGGGCCCCATCAGCCCCCAGGCGCTGGCGTAGCTTCAAAAGCCCCGGCGCTGGCGACCCCTCACACCAACCCCAGGCGCTGGCGTACCCCTCACCACCCCCCGGCGCTGGCTGCCCTCAAAACCCCCCCCGGGCACCCCTGGGGTTTGACACACACCCCCTGTGGTAATGCCACACACACTGTGGTAATGACACACACCCCTGTGGTAATGACACACACACACACTGGGGTTGACACACCCCTGTGGTAATGACAGACAATGAGTGTGACAATGACACACACATTGAATGATATTGTCACTGGTATATGTGAAAAAGTGACACTAAAATGGCACAGCTTGTGTAATCTCAGGTGAACCATCATCACACCCTTGATGATCCAGGGGTGAACAAAAAGTCACTACAACAACAACTGGCAGCCCCCTGAAAAACCAGTCACTAAAACAACACGGCTGCCCTGAACAACCAGTCACTACTACAAAAACAACTGGCAGCCCCCTGAACAACCAGTCACTATAACAACTGGCGCCCGAACAACCAGTCACTCAAAAACAAAAACAACTGGCGCCCCCTGAACAACCAGTCACTACAACAAAACAACTGGCAGCGCCTGAACAACCAGTCACTACAACAACAACTGGCTGCGCCCTGAACAACCAGTCACTACTAAAACAACAACTGGCAGCCCCCTGAACAACCAGTCACTACAACAAAAAAACGGCAGCCCCCTGAACAACCAGTCACTCAACAAAAACGGCGCCCCCTGAAAAACCAGTCACTAAACAACAAAACTGGCAGCCCCCTGAACAACCAGTCACTACAACAACCCTGGCGCCCCCGACAACCAGTCACTATAAAAACTGGCAGCCCCCCCGAACAACCAGTCACTACAACAAAAACTGGCGCCCCCTGAACCAGTCACTCAAAAACCCTGGCAGCCCCCTGAACAACCAGTCACTACAAAAACTGGCAGCGCCTGAACAACCAATCACTACAACAACAACAACAACTGGCAGCGCTCTGAACAACCAGTCACTACAACAACTGGCAGCGTCTTGAAAAACCAGTCACTACAACAACAATTGGCAGCCCCCCGAACAACCAGTCACTACAACAACAACAACAACTGGCAGCTCCTGAATAACCAGTCACTACAACAACAACTAGTAGCGCCCTGAACGCCAGTCACTACAACAACAAAAATTTTTAGCACCCTGAATAACCAGTCACTACAACAACAACAACTGGTAGCGCCCTGAACAACCAGTCACTACAACAACAACAAAAAAATTGGCAGCGCCTTGAACAACCAGTCACTACACAACAACAACAACTGGAGCGCCTGAACAACCAGTCACTACAACAACTGACAGCCCCCTGAATAACCAGTCACTACAACAACAACAACTAGCAGCGTTCTGAACATCCAGTCACTACAACAACAACAACAACAATTGGTAGCCCCCTGAAAAACCAGTCACTACAAAAACAATAACTGGCGGCCCCCCTAAAAAACCAGTCACTACAACAACAAAAACCCTGGTAGCGCCCTGAACAACCAGTCACTACAACAATAACTGGCGCCCCCCTGTAACCAGTCACTACAACAACAACAACAACTGGTAGCGACCTGAACAACCAGTCACTACAACAACAATAACTGGCAGCGCCCGAATAACCAGTCACTACAACAACAAAAACAACTGGCAGCGCCCGGGGGCAACCAGTCACTACAGCAACAACAACAAAAGTAGTAGCGCCCTGAACAACCAGTCACTACAACAACAAAAACCCTGGTAGCGCCCTGAACAACCAGTCACTACCAACAACAACGGTAGCGCCCTGAACAACAGTCACTACAAAAACATCAACTGGTAGCGCCCTGAACAACCAGTCACTACAGCAACAACAACAACAAGTAGCAGCCCCCTGAAAAACCAGTCACTACAACAACAACAACAACTGGTAGCGCCCTGCAAAGTCACTACAACAACAACAACAACGGGTGCGCCCTGAAAAACCAGTCACTACAACAACAACAACTGGTAGCCCCCTGAACCCAGTCACTCGCAACAACAACAACAAGTAGTAGCCCCCTGAACAACCAGTCACTACAACAACAACAACAACTGGTAGCGCCCGAACAACCAGTCACTACAACAACAACAAAACTGGTAGCCCCCTGAAAAACCAGTCATTACAACAACAACAACTGGTAGCGCCCTGAACAACCAGTCACTACAACAACAAAACAACTGGTAGCGCCCTGAACAACCAGTCACTCCCAAAACAACAACAACTGGTAGCGCCCTAAAAAACAAGTCATTACAACAACAACAACTGGTAGCGCCCTGAACAACCAGTCACTACAACAAAACTGGCAGCTCCTAAAAAAAAAACCCCCCCCAGTCACTACAACAACAAAACCCTGGTAGCCCCCTGAACAACCAGTCACTAAACAACAACAACAACGGGAGCGCCCCGAACAACCAGTCATTACAAGAAAACAACTGGTAGCGCCCTGAAAAACCCAGTACTACAACAACAACTGGCAGCCCCCGAACAACCACACTTCAACCACACTTCTGGGTGGTGATCCATCAATAAGCCGGGGGGTCTGACCATCAATAAGGGAGTCTGGGGTCTGACCATCAATAGTGGAGATCTGGGGTCTGACCATCAATAGGGGAGACCTGGGGTCTGACCATCAATAGTGGAGACCTGGGGTCTGACCATCAATGTGGAGACTGGGGGTCTGACCATCAATAGTGGAGACCTGGGGTCTGCCCATCAATAGTGGAACCAGGGTCTGACCATTAATAGTGGAGACCGGGGGTCTGACCATAAAAGTGGAGACCTGGGTCTGCCCGTAATAGTGGAGATCGGGGTCTGACCATCAATAGTGGAGATCGGGGGTCTGACCATCAATAGTGGAGACCTGGGGTCTGACCATCAATAGTGGAGACCTGGGGTCGCCATCAATAGTGGAGACCGGGGGTCTGACCATCAATAGTGGAACCTGGGGTCTGACCATCAATAGTGGAGACCTAGGGTCTGACCACAATAGTGGAGACCTGGGGTCTGACCATCAATAGTGGGCCTGGGGTCTGACCATCAATAGTGGAGATCTGGGGTCTGACCATCAATAGTGGAGATCGGGGTCTGACCATCAATAGTGGAGACCGGGTCTGACCATCAATAGTGGAGACCGGGGGTTGACCATCAATGGGGGCCTGGGGTCTGACCATCAATAGTGGAGACCTGGGGTCTGACCATCAATAGTGGAGACCTGGGGTCTGACCATCAATAGTGGAGACCTGGGGTCTTCCTCAGTAAGAAAAGGGGGAAGACAGCCACTGTTGTAGCTGTCAAGTGGCCTCACTTTGTGTTGTTATGGTTTAAGGGCGTCGCTCTGAGCTGTCTTCTGAAAGTCTGTTTGTCTGTGTTTGATCCAAAAGTCTGTGTGTGCGGGAGATCCAGCTGTTTCTTACAGTGATCCAGCAGTGAGTTTCTGTTGACCCAAACAGTGTTCTTTGATCCAGCAGTGTTTCTGTTGATTGGCCTTCTTGAGTTTGATTGCAGTCTGTGTAAAAGTGCGTACGTTAGTGCTTGATCCAACAGTTTTTTTCAGCAGTTTGTCTTGTTGTGATCCAGCAGATTGTTGTGCCTGTTCGTTATACTCGGGAAACTAGATATTGAAATTTTCCCGTTGCGTGTTGCCCTTCATAGCTGTGAGTCTCCTTTTCAAGACTTATTTCCCTTAAGGTCTGTTTTGCCTTTAATATACAACTTTCGAATAATGAAGGTTAAAGTTTGATGGCGAGGGAATTTTCCCCAGAGTTGGAACCCAGGAGGTGGAGCTCAACACTAAGGTGAAGGAGTGATTTGTGCACTGGATGATGATAAGACACCTGGGACGTTTTTGGGATCATTTTTTCCCAAAAGTATCGCCTACACGACGGCTTCTACAGAGGTGGTAATAAATGGTATAAAATACCGACATGGTGAAAAAAAAGACACAAATGCAGTATAATGCGAGTCTTTATTGACTACGTTTCCCCCATACAGCTGGCTTTATCAGGGGTGACGGCAAAAGTAAAGATCAGTCCTTAATCTTGTGAAAGTAATTTTGAGGGATCAGTCCCAGACAGGCGGGGTCTTGGCCCCATAGCTATTTTTAAATCATATTTTACTGATATTGTGTTCAGGGACCCAGGCTTTACTTCTGTCGCACAACAATGATTTGGGAAAATTTGTTTATACTTAAAACAACTGATGTTATATCGGTAGACACGAAATTATCTTTTAAACCAAACCTTCCGTTGGGTTATTAAAAAAAATCAAGCAAAATATTATTTTTCCCTTTGAAGATGTAAACCTTGACGGGATATTAAAAAATAAATTTTATGTGACTCGTTTCAGACACTAGTTTTGCCCAAAGCCCCTTTACCTACTTTAATTTTTCCTAACTTTTTGGATACTTGGCTGGACGGGGGTTTCCCACATACTAAATCCCAGTATGGTGGGCTTTTTTTCCCAGTAAGTACTTCTTCATTTAGCAACCATGCACATGCCTCTTATTCAGTTTCTGTGTTCCTGACGAGACGGGGTTTTTTGTGAGCTCAGTTAGGGTTTTTCCCTTGTTACATTGTTCCTGGTTTCCCGTCTTGTTTCCACCATTATTACTTTGTGCTTTTTAGATTGAACTCAAAAGCCATTTCTGAAGCTCGGCGAAGAATATCTCGTGTTGTAAAACACGTTTTTAACTGGCTTTTGCTCTGTTGCTTGTGTTGTAACGTCTGCTTTTCTTTATTATTTTCAGGGGTATGAGATGGATATTCCTTTCTGCCATCCGAGGTCATCTCTCGTCTGACGTGCCTCATCCACGGTCACCCATCGTCGGCGTGCCTCATCCGACGATCATCTCATTGTCGACGTGCCTCATCCGCATCCTTTAAAGCCGTGCCCTCCCGACGATCATCTCATCGTCGCGTTCATCCGACGGTCATCTCATCGTCACGTGCCTCATCCGACGGTCACCCATCGACTGACGTGCCTCATCCGACGGTCTTTTACGTTGAGGGCCTCATCCGACGGTCATCTCATCGTCTGACGTCCCTCACCCGACGGTCATCTCATCGTCTGAGGGCCTCATCTCAAACACTGACAAGGACGCCCTTTTAAATTTCCCCTGGGGGTCCTTCACAGACGTCAGGAAAAATTTGGGCGGGACTGAGACTCAAGGAATATCACTCCCCCTTCAGGGATCCTACCTGTCGTTTAAGGGATCCATCGACATATGGGGGATCCTATCCCCATCTGAGAATAAAACCACACTTTTCTCCACGTTGGTCAGTCCCCTCAGGGGTAATAACTTCCGTTTCTCAGGTTTTGTGTTATCCCTCTCCCCACAGGCTGTTCCTCATTCTTCTGATGGTTGCAGCGTCAAAGGATTTCTGTTTTGGGAACGACGGTAAACGCAAAAAAGTTCTAAACACAGCCACGCTCGGGAGGCCAGATTTTAAATATTTAAAGGTAAGGCATGGCAAAGTAAACCCGATGAGCGGGCGCCCCCATGCTAATCCATGTGATGTATGAAATATACTTGTTGGATGATCATTACAGCTAGCTGGTCGAATCCTCGCCACGGGGCATCCCCCGTTCTCTGATTTGATTTGCTTGCTTTACCCTCTTTGTTTTGCCTTCCTGGTGTTACTGTTTGTTTTATTTTTATGTTTGCCCGCCCTTCTGTTACTGGTATACCCTCCCTGGTATCGCAGGTATGCCCTTGAAGAATAAACAAAACCAGACGGAGTATCTTGGGCAGATAGGTGGTGGGCAGGCTGGGGAGTGGACATTATGCATTCAGCTTGGGCACGAGGTGAGTAATAAGTGGCACCATTGGTGTAGGTCAACGAGGCACTCAGACAACAATGGGGGGCATCGCCCCAGGTGCAACTAGTGCCGGCACCAGTCACCTAGAAATTGCTTGCTTTTCCCCAGTTTTTTTGACCGTCAGCCAAACTTTCTAATCCCCTTTTCAGCGTTCGTTGTAAATATGGACTCTTTTCATGGGCTTTTGTACTGAAACTACGTATTCTTTTACATTTAGTTAGACCATCGTATGTCTTCCCAGAAGTATTTATAAACAAGCCCAAAGCCTGGAAACATCAGTCAGTCTCCACATTGCAGGTTGCTCTGTAAACACGCTGATCAACGTTCATGTTATCATAGTGAGTGATAGATCTACTCCGGCTTCGAACTGCATTCTTATGTCAATCACTTTCATTATTAACTTCTCTCCTACTATTATTACTAATATTTGACTCATATATCCCCAAGTTATTTTCCCACATATTCTTTCAGGGTTCTTCCGCTGGCTAATTTATCAACTTTATTCCCGGAAGTCATTAGCGAGTCAGTTACCAACAGCATGACATAGAATGGGTAATGATTCGGGAGATCCCAGTGTCATAAGTTAACCCTAGTGTCATTAGGCTGGCAAAGAAATCAGTTTAACTTAGATGTCAGATTCTTTTACAGACGTTCTTACAAAAAATACTGATGTTTTCTTATGGTTTTTGATAATACATAACGAACGGTGGTAATGTATACGTTTATAGTCATTTTTATGTTGAAGGTATTACAGTAGTTTGTAGAATGAAGCAGTGTTGCCGTTGTTGCTGTACGTTGCAGTGCTGCATTGTATTGCCGTGCGTTGCAGTGTTTGCTGTACTTTGCAATGTTACATTGTGTTGCCGTGTGTTGCAGTGTTGTATTATCTTGCAGTGAGCCGCCGGCGGGAGAGTTACCTATCGTGGTTTTGGTGGAGGTGGTGTAGCGTGAGGGTTGTGATGGCGTCCATGTGCCGTGGGCGATGCACCCCGACGTGTACATGTACATAACACACACACACACACGCGCGTCCCACACACAAAATATCCCAACAAAACTGGGGGCCCGTCACAGTCCTTGACTAATTGTTGTGGTTTGTTATTGCTGTTAGTAGTTTTTGTTGTTTGTTGTTGTTGTTGTTGGTGGTTGTGGTTAAGGGTCGAGACGCTAGAGAAGTCTATAGATTTTACCGTCGAACGCTTACATTACATTTCACAAGTGAGACAAAACAACTCGCGACTCTCAAATTTGTAAAAAACTGTTCGTCATGTGACTTGTGTGAGAGGTCACTTGTCTGGCCGTGTTGAAGTGTTAGTACTTGGTTTTAGAAGTGTTAGTAGCTTGGTTTTAAAGTGTTAGTAGCTTGGTTTTAAATGTTAGTAGTTTGGTTTTAGAAGTGTTAGTAGTTTGGGTTTTTTAGAATGTTAAGTTTGGGTTTTTTAGAAGTGTTAGTAGCTTGGTTTGTAGAAGCGTTAGTAGTTTGGGTTTTTTAGAAGTGTTAGTTTGTTTTTAGAAGTGTTAGTAGCTTGGTTTTAGAAGTGTTAGTAGTTTGGGTTTTTTAGAAGTGTTAGTAGCTTGGTTTTGAAGTTTAGTAGCGGTTTTTAGAAGTGTTAGTATTGGTTTTTTAGAAGTGTTAGTAGCTTGTTTTTAGAAGAGTTAGTAGTTTGGGTTTTTTAAAGTGTTATAGCTGGTTTTGAAGTGTTAGTAGTTTGGGTTTTTGAAGTGTTGTAGCTTGGTTTTAGAAGTGTTAGTACTTGGTTTTAGAAGTGTTAGTAGCTTGGTTTTTAGAAGTGTTAGTAGCTTGGTTTGTGAAGCGTTAGTGCTTGGTTTTTAGAAGTGTTAGTAGTTTGGGTTTTTTAGAGTGTTAGTAGTTTGGGTTTTTTAGAAGTGTTGGGCTTGGTTTTAGAAGTGTTGTGCTTGGTTTTTAGAAGTGTTAGTAGCTTTTTTTTTTAGAAGAGTTAGTAGTTTGGGTTTTTTAAAAGTGTTAGTAGCTGTTTTTAGAAGTGTTAGTAGTTTGGGTTTTAGAAGTTTTAGTAGTTTGGGTTTTTAGAAGTGTTATAGTTTGGGTTTTCGAAGTGTTAGTAGTTTGGGTGTTTAGAAGTTAACTTGGTGTTTAGAAGTGTTAGTAGTTTGGGTTTTTTAGAAGTGTTAGTAGCTTGGTTTTAGAAGTGTTAGTAGTTGGGTTTTTTAGAAGTGTTAGTAGCTTGGTTTCTAAAATGTTAGTAGCTTGATTTTTGAAGTGTTAGTAGCTTGGTTTTAGAAGTGTTATAGTTTGGGTTTTTTAGGTTTATTAGCTTGGTTTTAAAGTGTTAGTAGTTTGGGTTTTTTAAGTTTGTATTTGGGTTTTTTAAAGTGTTATAGCTTGGTTTAAAAGGGAAAAGCTTTTTTTTAGAATTTATGTTGGTTTTTTTAGAAGTGTTAGTAGCTTTTTTTGTAAATTTTCTCTTTTTTTTCTTATCTTAAGGGTTTTGTGAAAAAAAGCCAAAAAAAAAAAAAAATCTTGGACTGATCAGCCATGCGGGGATACATGAACTGATAAAACCATGGAAATACATGGACTTATGCAGCCATACAGGGATACATGGACTGATGCAGCTATACAGGGATACATGGATGATGCAGCAATGCAGGGATCTGGAGGATGCAGCCTAGGGATACATGGACTGATGCAGCCATACAGGGATACATGGACATGCAGCCATGCAGCCTTCAGGGACACATGGACAGAGATCTCATTAGATGTTTCAGATGGGACAAACACCCCAAATTTCGGCTTACAACGGTTTTGTTTTGCTAAAGTTGACGTAGGGAAAGACTCTACGAGGACATAGATCAAGAAACGGGGGAGCTGTTAGGAACCGGCGGAATTGGGGAGCCAGTTTATTTAGGCCCAAAGTAAAATATAATTAGCTGAGTTAGAAGTTAGCTGGTAAAAGTCAGCTGAGTTAGGATGTGGCAAACGGGCCAGTTTTAAGCCAGATAGAACAGGAGTGTCAGAAAATACTTCGTTCTGACCAGACATTAACCACAACATCTCAAAACACCTGAATATTCGTGGGGTGTTCTCCACTACACCTGAAGGGGGCCCAGAAACAGTGGTTTCTGGAAGCCTTAGAGTTTTGGGAAAGACGTAGAAACTTAAGTTTATGAGGGACTGCTTTTAACCCGCAGCGCGGGAAAGTAAAAGTTAGGTTCTCCCCCGTGGGCAGGTGATGCTGAGGTGTTCTGACTTCCCTTGGTCATGTGCCAAGGTACACACATATATGTCGTGCCGAATAAGTAAAACTGGTCATTCATCAAGAACTCATTTAAAATTAAGTCCTTTCTAAATTTTTTCTCTTATACATTTAAAGATATATTTTTTCAATTATGTTAACAAAAATTAATGATTTTGTACCAAAAAACCTTGAAACTTACCAACCTTATTATAACAAAACCAATTTTTTACCTAACCCAACTAAATTATTTTATATAGGTTTACAATAATTTAATAATAAACAAACCCAATGAAATATATATTTTTTTGTTAGGATCAGAATGATTTTTTCATAATTATTCCATACAAATTTTCGCATCCTTATTCGGCAAGAAGAGCGTTGCTATTTGCCAGAATCGCAAGTTTTTCCTATTCGGCACGAAAAAAAAAAAAATATATATATATATATATATATATATATATATATATATATATATATATATATATATATATATATATATATATATATATATATATATAAAGGAGATTAATGAAAGTGAGTGAAGAACACTAGAGGGGTGAGGGAACGTGTAACCAGAACCAACCGCGCTCCAGAATTCTTGTGGTCGTCTAACATTCCATTAAGTGCACTCTGAAGGCTTCAGGCTCACGATAGAATCCCAACATCAGTGCTTACTGAAATGCACTCTCAGGCATGGGGGCTGGGATTGGGATGGCTCCCGAGATTAGTTAAGGTTTGTCTGGAAACAGGGCGCAGAGAGGGACACTCTTTGTATCAGATCCTCTTGTTTGCTGCACCCTCATGGAATATGGGGTTTTGGTGCTTCTGGAAAAAATAAGATTTTCATCCAATGGAAGGTAGTGGCTGTTTTCAGTGCACGCCATCAATCCTGTAGACGCAGTGGCTAGTTTACTGTACACACCATACCCATCCTGTGCAGGGTATCACAAAAACGTATGGATACACAAAAGGCCCAGGTGAGGACCATCAAAAAAGAGTTAACAGTACATCTGGGTATACAGTAGTCCAGATTATGTCTTATGTCTTGGGAAACAATCTTGGGATATTTGCCTAATATGTGTTATTTTCACTGATAAGATTCTTGGCATCACATATGTGGGAAAAAATTCCTCCCAAAGGAGGGGGTAAGGGGCCCTTCACCCAAGGGG
>WNWK01033774.1:0-20908 GCA_009830355.1 Cherax destructor | reverse complement strand
ACCGCTAAAGGGGATTCTAGGACAGAAACGGGCAGACAGATCCCCAAGAGAAACCACGTTAAGGAAAAAAAGTAAAGGGGGTGTTCCTAACCGAGACGAAAAAAAACAGAAGGACAGCAGCTGAGGGAGAGGCACAAAGGAAAGGAGCTGGAGGAGAGAAAGGGACAGAATCAGAGAGGACAACCAGAGCAGGGCAGAGCAACAAGAGAAACACACACAGAACCATCCCCAAACCCAACAACCAAGCAATATCCCAACAAAACAAAACCCCACACCAACCCCCAAAAACACTCCACTATAAAATTTTACAGTACACCCCAGGTCCCCACCCCACAGACCCCCAAACACAGTGTTGAGAGGAACTGAAGGTAGGGAACCAAGCTGATGGAATAACAAATAAGTGGGAGGAGTCACGAAAAGTCAAAGAGGCATCACACAAATAGCTCAAAAAACCCAAGCTCACGGGGATGAAAACAGATGCCATTTTCCAATGGGATACAATCCGAGGAAAAAAAAAACAGGGGGGTGGAGGAGGGACTGTGATAAAAACCCATGGGATTTGAGAGCTGGAGAGGGGAACAGGGGGAAAAGCGAATTAAAGTGGGAAGTTTCAGTCTGGAGGCCCCAAGGTGGTAATTGGGATGAAACCCACCACAGAACAGCAGGGGCCAAGGCAAGAGTATGATGAGAGAAAAACGGGGGAAAGGGCGAAGGGGCAGGGCCAAAGGGGGAAAATACTGATCAGGGGTACTTCAATCACAAGGAAATCGATTGGGAGAACTTGGAGCACATCAAGAAACGTGGAGGGCCAAGATGCTGGAGGTGGTACGGGAAAATTTCATGTACCAACACGTTAGACACTATCGAGATAGAGGAGGATGAACCAGCGACTGGACCTAGTATTCACCTATAGTGCAGATATTGAGGACATCACATATGAAAGACCCATTGAGGCCAAAGATCATGTGGGTTTTTAAACTTCGATTTTCACAGAGAGTTACAAGTGGAGGGGAAGCAGATAGGCCCCGAAGAATGAACCCTACTACAAGAAAGGGACTATGCGGGCAAAGAAGAACTTCCAAATGGGGTTCAGTGAGAGAGGAAGGACGAACCAAAGAGACTGCTAGTATTTTACCCTGAGTAGTGCAGATATTGAGGATATCACACAAGGCCCCTTGGGTCCAGTGATCATATGGTTCTGTGGGAAAACAGTAGAGTTACAAGTGGAGGGGGAAACAGGAAGGGCCTAAGAATGAAGCCAACCACAAGAAAGGTGACTATGTGGGCATGAGGAACTTCCTGCACGCAGTTCAGTGACAGAGATGGCAGGGAAGTCAGTAGAAGAGATGATGGAATATATGACAACAATTTGCAAGGAAGCTGAGGTGGTACACAGTGTGTGTGTGTGTGTGTGTATTTACCTAGTTGTACTCACCAAGTTGGGTTGCAGGGGGGACATGTCCTTTGCCCGCCTTTCACTCCGCTACTGGGTCACCCCTCCATGCCCATGAGCTTTATCATATTTCTTCTTAAAGCAATGAATGGATCCTGACTCACTACATCGTTCCAAATTATTTCACTTCCGACAACCCGACTGAAGAAATACTTCCTAACATCCTGTGATTCATCTGAGTTTTCTAACTTCCAACTGTGTTCCCTTGTTGCTGTGCCCTTCCTTTGAACATCTGTCTCTGTCCACCTTGTCAATTCCCTCTCAGTATTTTTTTTTGTTTTTTCGTTATATGTCTCTTCCTCCTGTCCTCCAGTGTCGTCAGGGATTTCCTTAACCTCCCCCGGGGGACAAAACCTCAGCTCCATAGTCTTGGCAAAACCTTGATTTTCCCAGTTTTTACGTGTTTGGGCTAGGTGGGTTCCAAACTGGTGCTGCATACCCCAAATATGGGCCTAACGCCACAGTGAACAGGGCCCTTTGAACGATTCCTTTTAAGATGTGGAAAGTTGTTCTTAGGTTTGCTAGGCCCCCAAATATGCTGCAGCAGTTATTTGGTTGATGTGCGCCTAGGAGATGTGCTGGTGTTTATATACCCCAAGATCTTTTCCTTTATTGAGGTAGTCTCTGGCCCCTAGATGTACTCCGTCTGCAGTCTTTGCCCTTCCCAATGTTCATGACTTTACACTTGGTGGGGTTGAACTTCAGAGCCAATTGCTGGACAAGATTTCAGCCTGTCCAGATCCATTTGTAGTTCTGCCTGGTCCTCGTTTGATTGAATTTTCTTCATCAATTTTACTCATCTGAAAACAGGACATTTCCCCGGCTTTCCGTCGTTTTGTTCAAAATACGAAACAGCACCGGTCCTAGGACTGACCCAACCCCACTGCCACCGGCGCCCACTTTAACCCCTCGCCATGTACCATGACTGCTGCTTTTTTCTGACAGGTATTCCTGATCCATTGTAGTGCCTTCCTTTATCCCTGCCTGGTCCTCCAGCTTCTGCACTTTCTTTGTGAACCCAAACGCCCTCTTACAGTCCAAGAATATGAAACACCCCCCTCCTTTTCTTTGTGTGTGTGTGTGTGGGGGGGCCGTGTGTTTTGCGTGTGTTTTTGTGTGCTCGTGTGTGTGTGTGTACTCACCATTTTACTGATCTTTTTGTGGTTGAAAGGGGTGATTCATAGCTCCTGGCCCGCCTCTTCACTGATTGCTACTAGGTCCTCCCCTCCCTGCTCCATGAGCGTTATCAAACCTCGTTTTAAAAACTATGTAGGGTTTCCCTTTGCCCCACTACGTCACTTTCAGGCTATTCCACTTCCTGACAACTCTATGACTGAAGAAATACCCCTTTTAACATCCCTTTGACTCATAGGAGTTTTCCCAACTTCCAATTGTGCCCCCTGTTTCGTGTCCCCTCTGGAACATCTTGTCTCTGTCCACCTTATCTATTCCTCGCAGATTTATATGTCGTTATCATGTCTTCCCTAACCTCCTGTCCTATAGTGTCGTCAGACCGATTTCCCCTTTAAACTTTCGTAGGACAACCCCTAGCTCTGGGACTAGTCTTGTTGAAACCACCTTGCACATTCCCAATTTTTTGACGCTGTGTGTGTGTTTGTGTGTGTGTGTGTGTGTGTGCGTGGGTGTGCTTTGTGTTGGGATGTGCTGTGTGTGTGTAGTCACCTATTTGTGTTGCAGGGCGATACATTTGCTCCTGTGTGTGCTCGTGATGACGACACTGGAGGACAGGAGAGATAGGGGACATGATAACACAATAAAATACTGAGAGGAATTGACATGGTGGACAGAGACAGAATGTTCCAGAGATGGGACACAGCAACAAGGGGACAGTTGGAAGTTGAAGACTCAAAGAATCACAGGGATGTTGAAAACTTCAGTCACAGAGTGGTCGGGAAGTGAATAGTTTAAAAGGGTGAGTGGGGGCAGGTTCCATACATAGTTTAAGGCAGGGAAAGTGACCCAGTAGCGGCAAGGATGAGGCGGGGGCCCGGAGCGACTCGACCCCAACCACAACTAGGTGAGTACAGGGTAATGCTTTATTTACAGTGAGCAAAGTCAGGTATTTTTCCAAAAAGGGTTGGGTCAGGTCTGATCAACCAGGCTGTTACTGCTGGTCGCACGCAAACGACGTACGAACCACAGCCCGGCTTGTCAGGTACTGACTTTAGGTGCCCGCCGTCCTGATGACTGCCAGGGGCCCCTTAATCCCACTGATGTATGGGAGGCAATTGAACAGTCTTGGGCCCCGGACACTTATTGTGATTCTCCAGTGTACTCGTGGCGCCCCCGGTTTTTAGGGGAAATCGCATTCCCCAGAGTCTTTTTCTTTCACAGGAAGTGATTTTCGGGTGTAAGTTTGGTACTCAAACCTCTAAATTTTCCAAGTGTATATTACATGATTTTCTCGCCTCCCTCAAGGGAATACAGATCATGGGTTCAACCGTTCCCGAATTTAGGGATCAACATGTGTGCCGTGAAAGTTTTTTGTTTACCTCCAGGTCAGCAGTTTCCCCCTGCCTGAAGTGGCATTTAGCAGTATTCCAGCCTAGAGAGAACAAGATTTGAAGAGAATCATCATGGGTTTGGCGCCCCTAGTTGGGAAGGTTTCATTATCCATCCTTTCATTTTCCTAGAGATGCGGTAGATACATTGTTGTGGTCTTTGAAGGCGAGACCCTTTGACATTATCACCCCAAGACCTTCACATTTACTTTATCCCCTCTACTGTATGGTTAGAATTTGTCTTATACCCTGGTAAAATTTTTAATTTCTTCAAGTTTCCATATTTGAGTAGTTAAAATTTCCCCTCGTTGAACTTCATTGTTTTGAGGCCATTTGAAGATTTGGTTTATGTCCGCTTGAGTTTTGGTGTCTTTGATGGAGGTCACTGCGGGTGAGGCGGGTGTCATCCGAAAAGGGAAGATGGAGCAGGGGCTTCATGTCTGCCTGGTCAGATATGAGGATGAGGAACAGAATGGGAGCGAGTACGTGCCTTGGGGAAAAAAGCCCCCGTAGCTGCCTCAGACTTTACTCTGTTTACTATTACTTTTGTGTTCTATTTGTCAGGAAGTTATAGATCCATCCACCAACTTTCCTGTTATTCCTATCATGCATTTTGTGATATTACACCATTTTCACACTTGTTAAAAAGCTTTTTTAGTCTGTGTATACATCCAGTATTTTGTTTTTTCCCCTCAGCCTCCAGGACCTTGTCATAGTGATCCAGAGCTGGACAGGCGGGAGCCCCTGTTTTAAACCGTGGTCTTTAGGTTGTAACTGATGGGATTGGGGAAGTTGGCGATCTTGTTTAGAACCCTTTCCCAAAGATTTTTATGATAGAGATGTTAGTAATTGCTTTATTGCCACCTTTGTGGGGGGGGCATGTCTGTTTTTTAGTGGGAACCTTCTGTGTCCATGCTCCTTCTGTATAGAATTTAAATTTCACGTGACAGGGGCTTATTGCAGTTCTTGATGAACACGAAGTTCCATGAGTCTGGGCCTGGGGCAGAGTTAAAGGGCATGTCATTTTTTTGCCTTTTCAAAGTCTTGACATATCTTAAAACATTTCTGAGTGAGTTGTCCTGAATTCAAATAATTTTATCGCACTCCAGTACATAATGACGCAGGTGTGACAATAGTCCATCTTGGCAAAGTTTTCATTTCGTTTTGTCTACATCGGGTGGTGGTGATTTAACCTGCCAAAGATATTTGTAAATCTCCAGCCGGAGGCTGCATGATAGAATGATGATAAATGGACTGACTGGTGTCAATCTCCTGAGTATTAATTCAATAAAATTCAGTTGAAGTTCTTTCGTATTATTGTTCTTAAACTCTAACTGACAAGCCAAGATTGTAATCTTCTCCCTCTTTGAAAGCATAAAACTTAGCTAATTTATCAGTTTATCATCCATCTGAAGACCAATGTGAGATGGAACCCTGCCATGTACATTCTGACTCACTGTCCACACTCTTACCATACCTGTGTCTGGCTTCTGACACAAGCATGACACAATTTATACTTAATGAGTTGAGAACATTTATGGATGACAGAAAATCAGTTACTAAAGTGTCAACCTTAGATACAGTGACGCATTTGAGTGAAAGGAGTAGGGCAAACAGTTCTGTTTGAAGGGTAGAGGCCCAGTGGCGACATGTGGTAACTACCCTAAGTTGTAAACAGTATTTTGTTATGAACTAACTCGTGTGTTCAAACAATTAGTGTTGAATCAGAGACGATGTCTGTCATATGAGTTGACGATTCCTGTATATAATGTTAGTGCTCTGTGTTTTAGCTAAGGACCTGATGATATTAAGTATGCAAGGGAAATCATGTCATTACTGATCATTTCCTCTGACGAAAAATATTAAAAATTACCGTGGCTCCTTTTCTCTTTTTGATAGTTCTTTCTCTCTTCTTTTTTTTGTCTTTTCTCTCTCTCTCTCTCTCTTATTTACACAAGGATTTTTAAAGGTCAGTTAAGAGGTCCTACTTTTATTTACAAGCTAAGAACTCTTACTGTTTATTGTTACGAAACAAAAAAGGATCACGATTAAGTTGGAGCCATAACTGGTTAAGATAAGAAAAGATTTCTTCGGGTTTTTAACCCCGGAGGGTTAGCCACCCAGGATAACCCAAGAAAGTCAGTGCGTCATCGAGGACTGTCTATTTCCATTGGGGGGCCTTAATCTTGTCCCCCAGGATGCGACCCACACAGTCGATTAACAACCCAGGTACCTATTTGCTGCTAGGTGAACATGACAACAGGTGTAAGAAACACGTCGAAATGTTTCCACCTGCCGGAATCGAACACGGCCCCCGTGTGTGAAGCGAGGTCAGCCACCAGACCACCGGGCCACCTAAAGATATCATTTGGTAAACTGACTTTATTTCATCGATGGCATTATGCTGTAAGAACATGTTACAGATTCGAGTAATTCTAGGAATGAATGATCCCAGATCAAGTGATGTTCTTGAGAAAGTTATAGTTATAGTTGTTATTTGTTGTAGAGCGACGTTTTCTAAAGCCAGTGACTGACAGGAGTGACACTGGTCTGTAGTTGCTGATTTCTGCTCTGCTCTTTTTTGTAAACAACAACTATATTTACCTCTTTCGACAGTGAAGGTCACTTGCACTGTCATAGGCAGTGCTGATAGATGCGAGTTATGGTGATGCTAACTTTGTCAGTAAACCTACTCAGCAATCTTAGACTCACCTTATCGGAGCCCACAGCCTATTCTTGGTCCAGAAATTTAAGGAGAATATTTCATCCTGCATTATCATCATCACTGACAACTTTCACACAGTTCTTGAGGTTAACAAAAGAAACGATTCAATTTTCTGGATCAGGACTTGAATATTGTCAGCATATTTTTCAACAAAGAGGTCACCTTTCTCCTAACTGCTAGTAGAGACAGCCCCTATCCTGTTGATTAAGAGGTCGAGTAACTTCATCAGGTGATTAACCTTGTTGGTCCATGACCAAGTACCACCAGATTTTGGAGCCTATTCTCACTGATGCCGGTTTTTTTTCAGTGTCAACCTCCTTCCATTTGGTGATAGGCTTGCCCATGTAGGTTTCAGTTATAGATAGTGGGATGCCTCTTATACCTTCTGCAAGGCAAAGTGGCAGTTAGATTAGATATTTTTGGAATATTACAAAGCTAAGTCTATTTAAAGACATTGATGAAAGATACTTAGCTTCAGTGACGATTCAGCTTCCCGCAGCTGCACCATGGGGTCGCTCCCGCAGCTGCACCTGGGGTCGCTCCTCCAAAAGGGAGTCGTATTTTCCCCAGCCCTGAGCTGTTGAGGTATGAATGATGATTAAGTAGTTGGCCCAAAGGAGCGTATATTTCAGCATTTCTCACTAGAAACGATATGCTGAATGAAGAGATACTCATTTGTTTGGGCTCAAAAACCCTCATCTCACTGCTATGTTTAGGACAGCCTGAATCACCTTGTGTCTACACGAAACTGCAGTTTCTAGGTTCAACAAGAGATATTGAGACCTATCTTGCTCTTTGTAACTTGAGCTACCATGTACGGCTGATATAGGTGACTTGATTAGAGCAGTAGTGTCTCTCGAACTGTTGCACTGTTTTTTACTCAGTTGGTATTGTTCACAACATGCACTGTTACGCTACACTAAGATCAATATTTGTCTTCTGCTTCGTGGTATTTTCACGACAGGAAGATCGGTTACACTTCACTGTATCATTAGTTCTACTTCTGAGATTGTACAAAGTCAAATGCACGACACTATTTCTCTTCGTCTCCTGAAGTCAATCTGAGTTCTTCCTGCGTACTTCACTCTAGCCGGGCCCTTAAGCTGACTTCAGCGTGGCGTGACTTATGACGCTGTTAGCCGCATACAGAACTAATTAAACTGTTTATGCAGAAGCAAGAGAGCTATCAGCCCCTCGGGAGGGCTGAGTCCCTCAGGGGCTGAAGGAGGCTGAATGGGCTGAGAGGGCTAATATCCCTTTCTGGAGAATTTTCTCCACACTGGGGGCAGGCAAAGTTTACCGCAGGTGTACTATTCATCTCTTAACATTAATTTGATTATCTCACTCGCCACCACTGCTGACTGTCTTTTCTTAACAGCTTTAATCTATGGGGTTTCTGGAGAATCACTACGTTTGTTTTCAACACTAATTCTAACAGAACTAGTTTATCTATTGTCCGCTTATTCATTATACCTTTGTTCAAAACATCAACTGTCCTGATGGTTCCATTTACATCAGGATGTATGGTCACTATTTTTTCAAGACGCCATTGAGACCTCGGACCATCATTATCAATAATCACTGTCACCAGGTCTTAAGGACGTATGATTTTCAGGAGCACCAGCTCCGTAGAAGTGTTCTCTCAGTGAGGTGATGATAATCCTCTCGCCAAATTTTCTCTCAATGTTCAATCACTTTATTAAGGTGTTTTAATTTATGTCTGAGTTGCTCAGGTTCGAAATAAGTAGGATCCTCTATGATTTCTTTATCATGCATGTGAGGAACAGGTTCGAGCCTTCTGCCATGTAGTAAATGAGATGGACTTAACACTTCTAAATTGTCTAAATCATTGGTAACATAAGAGGTCTGTTGTTGACTCTATTTTCTATTTCAGTTACGACTGTGCGAAATTCTTCTAAGTCGATTCACTGACGATGAAGAGTCTTCCTTAATAACTAAACAACGTTTTACAATAACTATCATTTTTTCATAAAATCCGCCTTGCCATGGAGCATTTTATTAGGAATGTATCTCCAACGACAATTGCGTTGATTAAGCATCTGTTGTATCTCTGGTTGACCAAAGATCTCAGCAACAAAGTTCGTTGCATTGTCTGAAGTTATCAGTCTGGGACATGCCCTTCTGGCTGCAAACCTTCTGAATAGTTTGATAAAGGTGTCAGCAGACATGTCAGTGGCTACTTCTGGGGTGTCTGCTGTATTTAAACAAATTATGTCTCCTGTGTTGAAGCAGACTGTTTCTTCTAGCATAATGTGAGCTTTTTGCTTAGGCCAGTAATTTTCATTAGAGAGCCAGTTCGGACCATGGAGCCATAATTTATTATCCACAAATTTCTCGAGTGGGACACCACGTGACAACATGTCAGCTGGATTCTCTTGTGTGAAGACTTAGGGAAAAAATAGTCTCTCTGCATCTCTCTTATTTCTGCTACTCTTTTCTGTACTTAAACCAACTTACTCTTGTTATTTTGTAAACACTGGAGAACTGCTTCATTATCCCTCCAGATCACGGTTTTTTCAATAGTGAGATGATCAAGCACTTTGTTGAGATAGACATCTAATTTTGTACCTACATAGAGTGCTGTCAGTTCCAATTGATGGTACTGTTCTGACCTTCAAGGGTGCTACCCTGGTCTTTGAAGTAATTAGTGTACTTTCTTCAGCATTACTCATATAAGTTACAGCGCCATAACCTCTGGTTGACGCATCACAGAACACATGTAATGTGCATTTGTCTCCCTCTTGACCAATTTGTCTGGGAAATTTAATTTGATGAAGTTGTTTAAACTCCTTGGATATTTGATCCCATTCTTGACTCATTTCTAGAGGCAAGTTTTCATCCCAACCTAACTTGAGCTTCCAAGCATCTTGCACAAGCATTTTATCTTTTATGGTAATAGGCGAGATGAGTTCTAGAGGATCAAAACATTGTGATACCTCTGACAGTAAACTACGTTTGGTGAGTCTACTGCATGGTTTATTGTTTATTCTTTTGAGACTCAAAGGCTATCAGCCCCTCTGGAGGGCTGAGTCTCTTAAGTCCCTCAGGGGGCTGAATGGGCTGAGAGGGCTGATATCCCTTTTCTGGAGAATTTTCCACACAAAATCAGTTTATTTAGGGGCCCCATTGCTCTGATATCCTTTACTGTTCAAGCACCAACTAATTGGTTAAGAGTTTGTCCTCAGCCTAGTTGAAGTAATGCTGACGCTGGTTGAATACAATGATACACACTGGTCTATCTTGATGTATAAAACTAACTATAGTAACTCTTTGCTCTCTCTTTCTCATTTTATTCTGCTAATAATATCCACTTTACATATTCTATAAATATCTTGGTGTTGGAAACCTACCATCTTGTGTTTGCATTTGCCTCTACAGTCTTGATTTATAGCAAGGTACAACAGGCCTAAATCTTTGTAATGTATTCGTAATACCTTGTACTTACCAGTAGCGACCTCTCGCCAACGAAAACCCAACCAAGGCTGATCTGAACTGAGCAACATTACCGGCCGGTTTCCTCCTGCTGCCCTCAGCCAGGCTGTATGGGAGGATTTTTCACCCGGTTCTGTTAGTATCTTCAGGGTCGTAAAGACACCCTTGTGGTCAGATGATCCAACATATCCAAGAAGTTTGTAAGTAACTGCACTTTTAGATAGATCACTTCCTACTGGGGAAAGGGAGTAACCAGATATGGGTAGGGTAGTAAACAAGTTAAACACTGCAGCAAGTTCATCAAAATCTCAATGAAGAAGACATTCTTTTTTAAGGTCACCAAGAATCATAGTTTGTTGACATTTATGTTGAAGCAGAAGGAAGTTCGCATTTTCCACCAGAAAGTTGTTAGTCTGTTTGCTGCCATTGAGGTCTGTACATTGCACATGCTAGTACAGAGGTAATTGGGTTTATGCCTAGCCTGTAGAACATCATTTGCAGGTGATGAGCAATGACAACATAATGAGCTGGGTATGTACACTTTTAGAAAGCATACAGCAACGTCTCCTCCTTGACCTTGCCTGTCAAGTTGCATCCATAAGGTGTACTCAGCAATTCCAGCAAATTTTTTCGGAGTCCTGTCGTTCAATAATGTCTCAACAATGTCGATCATGTCAGGACAGGACAGTGAGTGTTTACGAAACTGAGTTCCCAAACATTGCTAATGAAGCCCTTAATGTTGGCAGACCGGATACTGATAGACTGTCACCTCTTGTCTAAATAGGTGTGTAAGGTGTTTCCTTGAGACAAGTAGGACCTCTCTCTCTCTCTCTCTCTCTCTCTCTCTCTCTCTCTCTCTCTCTCTCTCTTTTCTCTCTCTCTCTCTCTCTCTCCCCGTCAACGAGTTAGCTGGTCACTCTGCTTGTGAAATCATAATAGTTGGCTATTATATTGTAAATTAAAGAAATTCAGTAATAGTGAATGCATTTTAAGGAATGTGATTGAATAAATCTGATATATTTATCCATTATTAGGAAGAAAAGCTCGAAACGTGTGGCTACATGGACTCCTGGCAAAAATGCAGAATGCTTTCATTTCCACCCACGTTCACCAAGCATGATACATGGGAGGGCTATAAGTCCAGTCAAATAAGCCTGAAATACAGAAAATAGAGGAAAAAAAGTATAAAAGACTAAATTTTTCACATATACTTCTTTGAGTAAGAAGTATATTATTATTTGGTAAAGGTGTATCTGACGAGAAAAATTTATATGAGAAAAATTAAAAGCATATTCTGAAGAAGATTGCTTCTAAGAACGTTCGCTGTGTATGCTAGAGGCTTTGTGTAAGTCAATGTGGATGTGGAGGGCTAGTTTAAGAAGTTTGGAGTTAGTGTTAGTGGTGGAGGGGTGTTGGCCTTAGTGTAAGTAGTGGAGGGTGTTGGCCTTAGTGTTAGTGGTGGAGGGGTATTGGCCTTGTTAATGGTGGAGGGTATTGGCCTTGTTAATGGTGGAGGGTGTTGGCCTTGTTAATGGTGGAGGGTGTTGGCCTTGTTAATAGTGGACGGGGTGTTGGCCTTAGTGTTAGTGGTGGAGGGGTGCTGGCCTTAGTGTTAGTGGTGGAGGGTGCTGGCCTTAGTGTTAGTGGTGGAGGGGTGTTGACCTTGTTAGTGGTGGAGGGCGTATTGCCCATAGTGTAAGTAGTGGAGGGGTGTTTGCCTTAGTGTTAGTGGTTGAGAGGGTGCTGGCCTTAGTGTTAGTGGTGGAGGGTATTGGCCTTGTTAGTGGTGGAGAGGGTATTGCCCTTAGTGTAAGTAGTGGAGGGTCTTGGCCTTAGTGTTAGTGGTGGAGGGTGCTGGCCTTAGTGTTAGTGGTGGAGGGGTATTAGCCTTGTTAATGGTGGAGGGGTGTTGGCCTTGTTAATAGTGGAGGGTGTTGGCCTTGTTAATAGTGGAGGGTGTTGGCCTTAGTTTAGTGGTGGAGGGGTATTGCCCTTAGTGTAAGTAGTGGACGGGTGTTGGCCTTAGTGTTAGTGGTGGAGGGGTATTGGCCTTGTTAATGGTGGAGGGGTATTGGCCTTGTTAATGGTGGAGGGGGTGTTGGCCTTGTTAATGGTGGAGGGGGTGTTGGCCTTGTTAATAGTGGACGGGGTGTTGGCCTTAGTGTTAGTGGTGGAGGGGGTGCTGGCTTTAGTGTTAGTGGTGGAGGAAGTGTTGGTCTTAATGTTAGTGGTGGAGGGGGTGTTGGCCTTGTTAGTGGTGGAGGGAGTGTTGGTCTTAGTGTAAGTAGTGGACGGGGTGTTGCCCTTAGTGTTAGTGATGGAGGGGGTGCTGGCCTTAGTGTTAGTGGTGGAGGGGGTGTTGGCCTTAGTGTTAGTGGTGGAGGGAGTGTTGACCTTAGTGTTAGTGGTGGAAGGGGTGTTGGCCTTGTTAGTGGTGGAGGGAGTGTTGGCCTTAATGTTAGTGGTGGATGGGGTGTTGGCCTTGTTAATGGTTTAAGGGAGTATTGGCCTTAGTGGTGGAGGAGGTGTTGGCCTTAGTTTTCTTCTAATATTCCACAAGCGACATAATTTTTAGTGAGAATCCACAGAGAAGAAGATGGAGAACGTGAATTTCCCCTAAAAGTGGTTAAGGTCCAGGACCAAACGTTTTCCAGTAAGTATTCTTATGTGCAGTGTGGACGGGTGTAAAGTCCTAGTTCTCGGAATGAAAATAAACCTGATAGTTATAAATAAGACACTTACGCAACGTTTGGGTATCTTCATTCTGGAACGTTTCGCCAACCAGTGACTTCTTCAGTCCAATGCAGATAGTGAAAGATGAGGAGACGTTTGAGTAATCAGTCCCAGAGCCTGGAGTCGATGTGCTCAGTCCATCAATCTTGATGAAAATATAGCATATTCGCGGGATGGGGCTCACGTACTGGCTAAACGTTTCCAGAATATCTGTGATGTGGAGGTGATCAGTATCAGTGGTGAGGTGATATTATCTTGTGTAGACATGCCTAGTGAGCTCTCCGTTCTCGACCAATTGTGACTGATGACAGCGTCCCTCAGATTACAGCGAATAGTGTCGAAAGCATCTTGAGATTTACTAGAAAGCATGAGCTGTTGAAGTAATAGACGGACATTATCAGGAAAAGGGAGTTCCTAGTGTGTTGAATCTGAGGATATGGGAGAAAGAGGCAGAACTTGTTCAACAAGACAGTCACGGAGAAAGCCAAGCAGATTCTTGTGTCGTCTGCAAGCAACAACAGCTTGAAGAGGGATTTTTAAAGGAAGACCATGAAAGAAACTGTTATGAGTATGACGCTTACCTGCGGCGTCCATTAAGACTCATAAAGTCATAATATCTTGGCTGGACCAATACTACGACAACTACTACTATCACCACTGCTGCTACCTTTACTACTACAACTACTGCTGCCACTATTCTGTGCGTTTTACCACATTACTACTATTACTACTACTACTTCCACTACCATTATCATTCCCTTCTTCCCCCCTTCCCCATTCGTATATAACGTGGCGTTCTTCCCTTCTCCCTTCTGTGTTATTTCTCAGTGGTTTAAGTCAGACCGAAACGTCGTCATAAGTTTCGCTCTCCTAAGTGCGGGATATTTTTTTTTTTTTTTTTTTTTAAAACTTTATGTACGATTTACATATATTTTTAAATATCTATGAGCAATTAACAAAGAATGAAGGACAAGTTGTCTACAATGGTACCATACAAACTACAGAATTCTTCCACAGACAAAATGAAGCAAATATGACAAACAATAGAATTACTTGAAACTCATACAGACTCCTAACTCAGTAAACAATAATTTATATTAAAACTCCATACAAACATGTACATTTATTGAGAATTATAAATCAAGGACATACCCAATGTGTATAGATATAAACATTATCCATTTCCCTAACTCTACTCTAATTCAGAAACGCGTTACACCCCACATAAGACTAACCCTCCCAACTTATATTACATTTATAACAATTACCTTTGTACAGTGTAATATTTTTGTTATTAATAGAAATTAAAAACAACAATAACAATATTTATAAAATAACAATAATTACTATAACAAAATTGTAAAACAATCATAATCGCTTCTCGAATAAGAATCTCTTTTCTTTTGCGTGTGGAAGCAGTCTCCTGGGAGGGCAGTGTTCAGTGTGTGGAAGCAGTGTCCTGGGAGGGCAGTGTTCAGTGTGTGGAAGCAGTGTCCTGGGAGGGCAGTGTTCAGTGTGTGGAAGCAGTGTCCTGGGAGGGCAGTGTTCAGTGTGTGGAAGCAGTGTCCTGGGAGGGCAGTGTTCAGTGTGTGGAAGCAGTGTCCTGGGAGGGCAGTGTTCAGTGTGTGGAAGCAGTGTCCTGGGAGGGCAGTGTTCAGTGTGTGGAAGCAGTGTCCTGGGAGGGCAGTGTTCAGTGTGTGGAAGCAGTCTACTGGGAGGGCAGTGTTCAGTGTGTGGAAGCAGTCTCCTGGGAAGGCAGTGTTCAGTGTGTGGAAGCAGTGTCCTGGGAGGGCAGTGTTCAGTGTGTGGAAGCAGTCTACTGGGAGGGCAGTGTTCAGTGTGTGGAAGCAGTGTCCTGGGAGGGCAGTGTTCAGTGTGTGGAAGCAGTGTCCGGGGAGGGCAGTGTTCAGTGTGTGGAAGCAGTGTCCTGGGAGGGCAGTGTTCAGTGTGTGGAAGCAGTCTACTGGGAGGGCAGTGTTCAGTGTGTGGAAGCAGTGTCCTGGGAGGGCAGTGTTCAGTGTGTGGAAGCAGTGTCCTGGAAGGGCAGTGTTCAGTGTGTGGAAGCAGTGTCCTGGGAGGGCAGTGTTCAGTGTGTGGAAGCAGTCTCCTGGAAGGGCAGTGTTCAGTGTGTGGAAGCAGTGTCCTGGGAGGGCAGTGTTCAGTGTGTGGAAGCAGTGTCCTGGGAGGGCAGTGTTCAGTGTGTGGAAGCAGTGTCCTGGGAGGGCAGTGTTCAGTGTGTGGAAGCAGTGTCCTGGGAGGGCAGTGTTCAGTGTGTGGAAGCAGTGTCCTGGGAGGGCAGTGTTCAGTGTGTGGAAGCAGTGTCCTGGGAGGGCAGTGTTCAGTGTGTGACAATAGATGACAAGGACAGTAATAGGTATAGTGGAAAAACAGAGATGAGCAGGAAGGGTAAAGAGAAAGGAGGGTCTCTAAATATATATTACACCAATAGTCGTAGTGCTAGGAATAAGATGGACGAGTTGAGATTAGTTGCAAGTACGGGTAATATTGATGTTTTTGCAATAACTGAGACATGGTTTAATATGAAAAATCGGGACTTGCCTGCCGAATGTCACATTCAGGGTTTTAAATTGTTCCAAGTAGACAGAAGTATCGGGAAAGGGGTTGGGGTGGCACTCTATGTCCGTGATCATTTAAATTGTTGCATAAAAACGGGTATAAAGTCTGAATTAACACATACAGAGTCTGTCTGGATAGAATTTTCAGAGGGTGTGAAAAATTGATTTTAGGCGTGATTTACCGTCCTCCAAACTTAGATAGGAACAAGGGAGACTACTTTGGGAGGAAATTGTTAAGGCCACAAGACACGATAACGTAGTAATTCTAGGGGACTTTAACTTTAGTCAGATTGATTGGAATTTCATGACAGGGAATTTAGAATCTAACGATTTTTTAGAAGTAGTTCAGGATTGCTTTTGAAGCAGTTTGTAACAGAACCTACAAGGGAAATAACCTACTTGACTTGGTTCTATCAAGCAAGGAAACCCTTGTTAATAATTTAGAAATTACAGAGGAACTCGGCTCAAGCGACCACAAGTCAATTACCTTTAGCATTGAATGGATGTATGATAGTAGGGATAATTCAGTAATGGTCCCAGATTTTCGCTTAGCAGATTATAATGGACTTAGAGAACACTTATCAACTGTGGACTGGGGTGAAGAAGAGAGGTATCAATATGACAGTTTTCTTAACACTATACAGGCTGCACAAAGAACATTTATCCCGTATAAAGAAATTAGATCAAGTAGAAATGACCCAAAATGGATGAATAATAGGCTCAAATATCTTTTAGGGCAGAAGAAAGGAATTTATAGGCGCATAAAAAGAGGTGAGGGTCATCTTATAAATCAGTATACAGACATTAAGAGGGACGTTAAAAGGGAATAAGAAAAGCTAAACGGACTATGAAATTAAAGTTGCTAGGGATTCAAAACTAACCCAAAAGTTTTTTCCAGGTTTATAGAACAAAAGTTAGGGATAAGATAGGTCCCTTAAAAATAACTTTGGGCATCTTACTGACAAGGAGAATGATATGTGCTCTATTTTTAATAATTATTTTCTCTCGGTTTTCACACAGGAAGACATAAATAATATCCCAGTAATTAATTTTTACAGAGGCCCAGAAGAAGATAAATTATGTAATATCACAGTCACTAAGAAATGATTATGAAACAGCTGGACCGACTGAAACAGAATAAATCGCCGGGTCCTGATGAGCTTTTGCAAGGGTTCTTAAGGAATGCAAAATGGAACTCTGTGAACCAATATCTAACATTTTTAATTTATCTCTTCAAACAGGTGTAGTGTCTGATATGTGGAAGATGGCTAATGTAATTCCTATTTTTAAAGCAGGGGACAAGTCACTACCGTCAAACTACCGCCCAATAAGCCTGACCTCAATTGTAGGCAAATTACTAGAGTCAATTATAGCTGATATTATTAGAAGCCATCTAGATAACCATAATTTGATTAATGATACCCAGCATGGATTCACGAGGGCCGTTCCTGCCTATCTAATTTATTAACCTTCTTCAGTAAAGCTTTTGAGGCTGTTGATCACGATAAAGAATTCGATATTGTTTATTTAGACTTTAGTAAGGCTTTTGATAGAGTACCGCACCAGAGACTGTTAAAGAAAGTGGCAGCTCATGGCATTGGGGGAAAAGTTCTGTCATGGATCGAGTCATGGCTCACCAATAGGAAGCAGAAGTGTGCATAAATGGGGTTAAATCCGAATGGGGACTTGTAACAAGTGGTGTTCCACAGGGATCAGTCTTAGGCCCATTGTTATTTATAATATATATCAATGACCTTGATGAGGGAATTACTAGTGATATGAGCAAATTCGCCGACGACACGAAGATAGGGAGGATAATTGATTCAAACATAGATGTCATAGAACTTCAGGAAGATTTAGACAAACTTAATTCGTGGTCAGAAAAGTGGCAGATGCAGTTCAATGTAGATAAATGCAAGGTTCTGAAGCTCGGGAGTGTCCATAACCCAAGCACTTATAAGTTAAATAACGTAGAACTTAGCCATACAGATTGCGAGAAGGACTTGGGGGTGATGGTAAGCAGCAACCTTAAACCAAGACAGCAATGCCTAAGCGTACGTAATAAGGCAAATAGATTACTGGGATTTATATCAAGAAGTGTTAGCAACGAAGTCCAGAGGTTATATTACAGCTTTATACATCATTAGTAAGGCCTCTCCTAGATTACGCAGCTCAGTTCTGGTCTCCATATTACAGAATGGACATAAATTCGTTAGAAAACATTCAGCGTAGAATGACTAAATTAATACATAGCATTAGAAATCTTCCTTACGAAGAAAGATTGAAGACCCTAAAATTACATTCACTTGTAAGACGTAGAATGAGGGAGACATGATCGAGGTATACAAGTGGAAAATGGTATTAACAAAGGGGATATAAATAAGGTCTTGAGGATATCTCTCCAAAGAGAAACCCGCAATAATGGATTCAAGTTAGATAAGTTTAGATTTAGAAAGGA
The DNA here is from genome assembly GCA_009830355.1 of Cherax destructor. Lineage (NCBI taxonomy): Eukaryota > Metazoa > Arthropoda > Malacostraca > Decapoda > Parastacidae > Cherax > Cherax destructor. The sequence goes on along the minus strand of WNWK01033774.1, from coordinate 2,988 downwards.
TATAGGAAAGTATTGGTTTGGAAATAGGGTAGTTGATGAGTGGAACAGTCTGCCTAGTAGGGTTATTGAAGCTAGGACCTTGGGTAGTTTCAAATTTAGGTTGGATAAATTCATGAGTGAGGGGGTTGGATTTGAGTGGACTCGCATGAGTGGGTAGAATTGTCAAAGCTTATTTCTTGGGTAGCATTGAAAATTGGGTTGAGCAAATATTCTGTTAGTGGGACGGATTGTGAAGGACCTGCCTAATATGGGCCAACAGGCCTGCTGCAGTGTTCCTCCTTTCTTATGTTCTTATGTTCTTATGTTCTTAAGCAGTCTCCTGGGAGGGCAGTGTTCAGTGTGTGGAAGCAGTCTCCTTGGAGGGCAGTGTTCAGTGTGTGGAAGCAGTGTCCTGGGAGGGCAGTGTTCAGTTGGGAAGCAGTCTCCTGGGAGGGCAGTGTTCAGTGTGTGGAAGCAGTGTCCTGGGAGGGCAGTGTTCAGTGTGTGAAGCAGTGTCCGGAGGGCAGTGTTCATGTGTGGAAGCACTCTGGGAGTCGTGTTCAGTGTGTGGAAGCGGCCGAGGGGTGTTCAGTGTGTGGAAGCAGTGTCCTGGGAGGGCAGTGTTCAGTGTGTGGAAGCAGTGTCCTGGGAGGGCAGTGTTCAGTGTGTGGAAGCAGTCTACTGGGAGTGCAGTGTTCAGTGTGTGGAAGCAGTGTCCTGGGAGGGCAGTGTTCAGTGTGTGGAAGCAGTGTCCTGGGAGGGCAGTGTTCAGTGTGGAAGCAGTGTCCTGGGAGGGCAGTGTTCAGCGTGTGGAAGAAGTTCCTGGGAGGGCAGTGTTCAGTGTGTGGAAGCAGTCTCCTGGGAGGGCAGTGTTCAGTGGAAGCAGTCTCCTGGGAGGGCAGTGTTCAGTGTGTGGAAGCAGTGTCCTGGGAGGGCAGTGTTCAGTGTGTGGAAGCAGTGTCCTGGGAGGGCAGTGTTCAGCGTGTGGAAGCAGTGTCCTGGGAGGGCAGTGTTCAGTGTGGAAGCAGTCTCCTGGGAGGGCAGTGTTCAGTGTGTGGAAGCAGTCTCCTGGGAGGGCAGTGTTCAGTGTGTGGAAGCAGTCTCCTGGGAGGGCAGTGTTCAGGTGTGGAAGCAGTGTCCTGGGAGGGCAGTGTCAGTGTATGGAAGCAGTCTCCTGGGAGGGCAGTGTTCAGTGTGTGGAAGCAGTCTACTGGGAGGGCAGTGTTCAGGTGTGGAAGCAGTGTCCTGGGAGGGCAGTGTTCAGTGTGGAAGCAGTGTCCTGGGAGGGCAGTGTTCATCGTGTGGAAGCAGTCTCCTGGGAGGGCAGTGTTCAGTGTGTGGAAGCAGTTCTGGGAGGGCAGTGTTCAGGTGGAAGCAGTGTCCTGGGAGGGCAGTGTTCAGTGTGTGGAAGCAGTCTACTGGGAGGGCAGTGTTCAGTGTGTGGAAGCAGTGTCCTGGGAGGGCAGTGTTCAGTGTGTGGAAGCAGTGTCCGGGAGGGCAGTGTTCAGTGTGGAAGCAGTTCCTGGGAGGGCAGTGTTCATGTAAGTGTGGAGAGCGGAGCGTCTCTGGGAGGGCAGTGTTCAGTGTGTGGAAGCAGTCCCACTGGGAGGGCAGTGTTCAGTGTGTGGAAGCAGTGTCCTGGGAGGGCAGTGTTCAGTGTGTGGAAGCAGTCTCCTGGGAGGGCAGTGTTCAGTGTGTGGAAGCAGTGTCCTGGGAGGGCAGTGTTCAGTGTGTGGAGCGGGTCCTGGGGGGGCAGTGTTCAGTGTGTGGAAGCAGTGTCCTGGGAGGGCAGTGTTCAGTGTGTGAAGCAGTGTCCTGGGAGGGCAGTGTTCAGTGGTGGAAGCGTCCTGGGAGGCAGCAGTGTGTGGGCAGTCACTGGGAGGGCAGTGTTCAGTGTGTGGAAGCAGTGTCCTGGGAGGGCAGTGTTCAGTGTGGGAAGCAGTGTCCTGGGAGGGCAGTGTTCAGTGTGTGGAAGCGGTGTCCTGGGAGGGCAGTGTTCAGTGTGTGGAAGCAGTCTACTGGGAGGGCAGTGTTCAGTGTGTGGAAGCAGTCTCCTGGGAGGGCAGTGTTCAGTGTGTGGAAGCAGTCTCCTGGGAGGGCAGTGTTCAGCGTGTGGAAGCAGTGTCCTGGGAGGGCAGTGTTCAGTGTGTGGAAGCAGTCTCCTGGGAGGGCAGTGTTCAGCGTGTGGAAGCAGTGTCCTGGGAGGGCAGTGTTCAGTGTGTGGAAGCAGTCTACTGGGAGGGCAGTGTTCAGTGTGTGGAAGCGGTGTCCTGGGAGGGCAGTGTTCAGCGTGTGGAAGCAGTCTCCTGGGAGGGCAGTGTTCAGTGTGTGGAAGCAGTGTCCTGGGAGGGCAGTGTTCAGTGTGTGGAAGCAGTCTACTGGGAGGGCAGTGTTCAGTGTGTGGAAGCAGTGTCCTGGGGAGGGCAGTGTTCAGTGTGTGGAAGCAGTCTCCTGGGAGGGCAGTGTTCAGTGTGTGGAAGCAGTCTACTGGGAGGGCAGTGTTCAGTGTGTTGGGCAATGATGGCTAATAAATTCTTCACTTTGTCCCGTTAAGCTAAGGGTGTTGGCCCAGACTACGTGACCTGAATGGTGAGTCCTCCCGGGGTCTTTCTATTCTCCTCTTCATCTACTCTTTTTTCTTCTCTTCTACCTCTTCCTTTTCTCTCCATCCCCCTTTTTAATCCACGTTTTTATCATTTTTTTTTTTTTTTTTTTTTTTTTTTTTTTTTTTTTTTTTTTTTTTTTTTTTTTTTTTTTTTTTTTTTTTTTTTTTTTTTTTTTTTTTTTTTTTTCCCCCCCCCCCCCCCCCCCCCCCCCCCCCCCCCCCCCCCCCCCCCCCCCCCCCCCCCCCCCCCCCCCCCCCCCCCCGAAATATGGAGCAGCGAGCTAGTCGATTGATTCAGATGCAGATTCAGATTGTTATTTTTTTTCAAGTTTACAATGTGATTGACAAGGTAGTTTACAGTGTGTAATTACAATAATGATTTGCAGTGCAAAGAGCCACATCAT
>WNWK01033773.1:0-20909 GCA_009830355.1 Cherax destructor | reverse complement strand
CACCCGAAATGCCTGTACCATCCTCCAGGGTCGTACTCTTCCCACTATTCGCCCTAGGTGCTAACAACGGCTCCAACTCCACCACTCGTTGCTCCATCTCTGCTTGTTCCACCTCCTCACTCCACGTTGAATGCATTGTCCTTTGTCCCCCTTTTTTGTCCTTCCTGCCATATTTCGCCCATTAATGTCCTTCCTTCCAGGCTCTTCGCTCCATCCTCACCCCCCCGTCGCCCGTCCCCGTCGTCGTACAATTCATTAATGTCCGGGTTGCCCGCAAACCGGATGTTCATTCCTGGCCAGCGTATGTTACGATACCTGAGTACGAAAATGCCCCATTAATACATACGAGGGGATGGGCCCCCTCAATGTCATTTTAACCCGAATATGCCCCTTCCAACATCCTTGCGTATAAACTTTGTGTCCAACACCCCACGTTAGGGCATGGATAATTCCATTTTTTGCAAGACACCCCGATTTTCCTTTTTCCCCCTCCTCAAATGGTACATTACGAAATTTAAAAACCCATTTATTTTAAAGAGAAACACCCCTTTGGACATATCTCAACCCCTTGCATGACCACCTGATTTTTGTCCTGATATGCGCAACGATCCGATCGATCCTCCGTGCATGAAATTTTGATGAATATTCTTTTGGGCCCATTTCGGGAAAGGGCCATATAATTCCACGTGGATATCCCCAGGGTGTTCAATATGGCTGGTAGCAAGATCTCTGCATTAGAAGGATTAATCACTCCTTGCAGCATGTCAACAAGGAACCCGTCGCCCCCAGTTTACAAAAGTAACTCATTTGTAATAAACGACTGTTCGGGATAACAAAAAACCATATTTCATATATTTATTATATATATATATATATATATATATATATATATATATATATATATATATATATATATATATTTTTTATTAATATAAAAACATATAATCTGATAAAAACATAATCATATAAAAACATATAGCTTTTATATACACATTTATAACAACTTTTATAAGGTAATAAAAATAGCACAAATAAAAAGTCAGATATTCAGTGCTAGTGTCAAGTCACTGCCGTCTTCAAGTGTCACGCAGGACACTACCACACCCTGTCATGAGACGCCTTCTCCATCGTGTCCTCAGACACCTTATCTCTGTCTTATGGCACGCCTACGGGGTTTCACGACACCCGTTCCTGTACCATAAGACTCCATCGCTGTGTCACATGACTCCTCTGTGTCACATGGTACGCCCCCTGTATTATGAACTCATTCTCTAGTAAAGCCTGTGCACCGCGTCTCGCCACACAACACCAAATACACAACTCTTAACTTGTGTCGTGCCACCGTCACAATCACCTGACAAACACAGAGTTCACACTGACTTTCCACCATGGCTCACAGGGTACAACACACCCTGGCTAGACCGTGTCGCCTGACACGCCTACCAGGTATAACACACCCGGACTTTCCTTTCTTCTGTCCGTCGCATCTCACATATCTCATCAGGTACTACACACCCTGACGTCCACGTCGGTGTTCCTGATAAGAGACTCACAATCCCTGAGTTTAGAAGTCTCAATCCACGGGTGTCCAAATCAATGTACGCCATGAGAGTCTCCGTCACCAGCAATTCCAAAGCCAGGAATATACTCTCAAGCCAGTCTATGAGAGTCTAGCAGGTCCTGTCACCAAAGTGCCTGGTGTATAGCAGGTCTTGTCACCAGGTGATTCTGGTGCACACTGTCGGTTCAGCCGGCTCGGCGGTCTAACATTGGATCTGATGGTACTCAGTGGAACCGCCGGCCGGTAGTTATACTACCTAACAGCCATGTTAGGTAGGGGGCCGTAACAATAGCCTTCCACCATGTTGGAGAAAATAAAGTTTCGCCAAGCAGTCACCAGAGGGCTCACCCAAACACACGACCAAGGCTGGGCGTGGAATGCCACGGTACTTAATTTGCCCATCAATTTAATGTTATTCACAGAACTGAAGTTGGAAATTTCGCCTTCAGTTGTGTTCCAAATATTTACTTGCTCGTCTGATTATTTTATAAACGACTGAGAAGCCGAGGACAACTATGGGGTGATCAAATGTGTGTGTGTGTATTCTCAGTAGCGGATTCAGTGGTCCAGGGGCCCTCAGCGGATCAACGTTCAGTGATCCCCTTCAGAGGAAGGGGCTCCCCTCGCTGTCTGCTATTGCATTAATGGAAATTAAAATTTTAACGATAGATTGCATGACTGCCGATGGCCTGCTGCCAGCATGTTATAGGATAAATTGATTTTTCAAAATAATTATTCAACAGAATATGTAAACAACTTTAAAAAAAAAAAAATTTGGGTTTCAGAATCGAAATAGTACGTATAATACACAAACTGTGTCACGCGCTAAGACAAACCATCAAAATTTAGAGAGGGAAAAACTCACGAAGACTTACGAAACTCACGAAGACTTACGAAACTCACGAAGACTTACGAAACTCACGAAGACTTACGAAACAACTAGCGATTTAGGCAGCCACCCCTCGGTAGCAGGGCCTTAATTAAGCGGCCCGTCAGCTTGTATATAATACACCAATGAGTGTTCTATAATGACACTGTGTGACTTAGTAATCGATAGTTTGGTATAGCTCGACATTCCTTTACATAGATTCCACTAATTAACTGCCTCTCATTATTGCTCCTTATGGAGTATGATTTTTTATATAAAAAATATTCATAGTTTTATTGGTTTTTAAAGATTATATATATATATATATATATATATATATATATATATATATATATATATATATATATATATAATAATTGTCTCTACGTCCACAGCAGGACTCGAACCTGCAAACTCTATATCAGAGTAACCAGTACTTTACCACGGAGCTAGACCCCCAGATAAGTATGGGCGCCTAGTCGGAACTAGACGATGTTTTCGCATACCCTGTTACAGAGTTTGCAAGTTCGAGTCCTGCTGTGGACGTAGACACAATGTAAATAATTTTGCCCTTTTGCGAATTGTTAAGCATTTCAAATCTCTTTCGTTGTCCACTGCATGTTGCAGGATTTGATGAAATAACTTTCAAAACGAGCCTGGTGCCCCGGGGTATGGGGAAACATCGTCTAGTTCTGGCTAGGCGTCCATACTTATCTGGGGTCTGGCTCAGTGGTAAAGTACTGGTTACTCTGATAAAGAGTTTGCAGGTTCGAGTTCTGCTGTGGACGTAGAGACAATGTTTGTAAATATATATTAAGCAAATATCGCAAACCAAGCGATACAGGATGCAAAACAACCACGGGGGAGTAGAATGATAGCTCTAGGCCTTTCGAGTTGCAATTATCAGGAGCTTGCAAAATTGCAGAAAAGAGAAGGATGTCACAGCAAGTACGTTCCCAGAGAATCGTCTTCACTGGAGTGAGGAGGGTACAGGAAGTGACCCCAGGCACAACAGTGCCCCCAGGCACAACAGTGCCCCCAGGCACAACAGTGCCCCCAGGCACAACAGTGCCCCCAGGCACAACAGTGCCCACAGCCAGAAGGATGAATATTATACCTGGAGTATGCCTGGAGAGAGTTCCGGGGGTCAACACCCCCGCGGCCCAGTCTGTGACCAGGCCTCATGATGGATCAGGGCCTGATCAACCAGGCTGTTACTGTTGGTCGCACGCAAACCAACGTACGAACCACAGCTCCGGCTGGTCAGGTACTAATTTAGGTGCCTGTCCAGTGCCTGCTTGAAGACAGCCAGGGGTCTATTGGTAATCCCCCTTATGTATCCTGGGAGGCAGTTGAACAGTCTTGGGCCCCTGGCACTTATTGTGTTGTCTCTTATCGTGCTAGTGGCACCCCTGCTTTTCATTGTGGGAATGTTGCATCGTCTGCCGAGTCTTTTGCTTTCATAGGGAGTGACTCTCGTGTGCAAGTTTGGTACTAATCCCTCTAGGATTTTCCAGGTGTATATAATCATGTATCTCTCCCGCCTGCATTCTAGAGAGTACAGGTTTAGGAACTTCAATCGTTCCCAGTAATTGAGGTGGTTTATCGCAGTTATGTGTGCCGTGAAGGTTCTGGGAGTGATCATGTCAGAGGATCTCACCTTCAAGGACCATAACATTGTATCAGTCGCATCTGCTAGAAAAATGACAGAATGGATAAAGAGAACCTTCAAAATTAGGGATGCAAAGCCAATGGTGACACTCCTCAGGTCGCTTGTTCTATCTAGGCTGGAATATTGCTGCACACTAACTGCACATTTCAAGGCGGGTGAAATTGCTGACCTTGAAAATGTACAGAGAACCTTCACGGCACACATAACTGCGATAAACCACCTCAACTACTGGGAACGCTTGAAGTTCCTAAACCTGTACTCCCTAGAACGCAGGCGGGAGAGATACATTATTATATACACTTGGAAAATCCTAGAGGCATTAGTACCAAACTTGCACACGAAAATCACTCCCTATGAAAGCAAAAGACCCGGCAGACGATGCAACATCCCCTCAATGAAAAGCAGGGGCGCCACTAGCACGATAAGAGACAACACAATAAGTGCCTCCCAGCATACATAAGGGGATTACCAATAGACCCCTGTCTGTCTTCAAGCAGGCACTGGACAGGCACCTAAAGTAGGTATCTGACCAGCCGGGCTGTGGTTCGTACGTTGGATTGCCTGCGGCCAACAGTAACAGCCTGGTTGATCAGGCCCTGATCCACCATGAAGCCTGGTCACAGACCGGCCGCGGGGGCGTTGACCCCCGGAACTCCCTCCAGGTTCTGCAGGTGTACATTTTCTAGGTTGTACAATTTCACTGCCTTGAAAGGTGGTGTTAGAATGCAGCAATATTCCAGCCTAGGTATAACAAGCCACCTGAAGTTGTCGAATAGGGAAAGTGGTCAGTTAGATAGAACTAATTTAAAATTTAAGTCCTTTGTAAAGTTTTCTCTTATACATTTAAAGATATATTACAGCATTTATTTTGGAACGAGAGTTACAGTATTACAGGTAGATGTAGAGGTGACTTCTAGACCTAGCTGTATGCAGCTCTGATGTGTTGGGACTTGATAGTCTGTTTAGTGTTCATGTCTGTTTAGTGTTCATGTCTGTTTAGTGTTCATGTCTGTTTAGTTTTCATGTCTGTTTAGTTTTCATGTATGTTTAGTGTTCATGTCTGTTTAGTTTTCATGTCTGTTTAGATTTCATGTCTGTTTACTGCTCATGTCTGTTTAGTGTTCATGTCTGTTTAGTGTTCATGTCTGTTTAGTTTTCATGTCTGTTTAGTTATGAAAGTGGTAGTTTCATGTCTGTTTAATTTAGTCCTTTTAAAGTTTTCTCTATGTCTTTATGTTCATTCTGTTTATTTTCAGTTGTTATTCAGGTAGATGTAAGTGTCTGACTCTAGCTGTATGCAGCTCTGATGTTTGGGTTTCATGTCTGTTTAGTGTTCATGTCTGTTTACTGCTCATGTCTGTTTAGTGTTCATGTCTGTTTAGTGTTCATGTCTGTTTAGTTTTCATGTCTGTTTAGTTTTCATGTCTGTTTAGTTTTCATGTCTGTTTAGTTTTCATGTCTGTTTAGTTTTCATGTCTGTTTAGATGTCTCATGTCTGTTTAGTGTTTTATGTCTGTTTAGTTGTTCATGTCTGTTTAGTTTTCATGTCTGTTTAGTTTTCTATGTCTGTTTAGTGTTCATGTCTGTTTAGTTTTCATGTCTGTTTAGTGTTCATGTCTGTTTAATGTTCATGTTTGTATAATGTTCATGTCTGTTTAGTGTTCATGTCTGTTTAGTGTTCATGTCTGTTTAATGTTCATGTCTGTTTAGTGTTCATGTCTGTTTAGTGTTCATGTCTGTTTAGTGTTCATGTCTGTTTAGTGTTCATGTCTGTTTAATGTTCATGTTTGTTTAATGTTCATGTCTGTTTAGTGTTCATGTCTGTTTAGTGTTCATGTCTGTTTAATGTTCATGTCTGTTTAGTGTTCATGTCTGTTTAGTGTTCATGTCTGTTTAGTGTTCATGTCTGTTTAATGCTCATGTCTGTTTAGTGTTCATGTCAAGAGTTAAATAATTTCTCACCACAATGAAGTAATTTGCTCATCATAAAAATGTAATTTGTTTTTCACAACGGAATTTGTTCACCTCAACATTATTTATCACGACAATATAATTTGTTCCCTACAAAATTTGTTCATAAACATAATTTGCTCATTACAGTATTATTTGTTCATCACAAAAAAAAAAATCTTTTCAATATAATTTGTTCACAATTTTTTTTTCACAAAATAATTTGTTCATTTCAACAAAATTAGTTCATCACAACATAATTTGTTCACCACTAAATAATTAGTTCTTTACAAGAACATAATTTGTTCATCACAAAATAATTTGTTCATCACAAAATAATTTGTTCATCACAAATAATTTGTTCATCACAACATGATTTGTTCATCTCAACAACATAATTTGTTCATCACACCATGATTGCTTTTATTAAGAAAAGCTACAGTGATAAAGTGACATGAGCCTCACTACATCTAATCACTTCAAAGAAAAAACTCATCTCTATTCAAAATCTTTCTGTACAGTCTATCATCAAAGACAGAAAAGGACACCAAATTGAAATTGCTATGAGTTTTCTTGCAGGAGTTGCAATCTTTCTTGAAGGAATCAAAGACGTTAACAGAGGACACAGACCGGGAGAGTTATCTTGACTGTCTGAGAATGACTTACCAATTACCAAGAGGATTCAAATTCAAATTCAAATTGATTTATTTCTCTGTAAAAAATACAATGTGTGTTTTACATTTTAAGGACTGAGGACTATAATTACAAAGAAGGCCGTTAGCATGCCTAGTATGCCTGGGCATGCCTGGGCATACTAGGCATTTCGGGCAGACTACGTTTCAATCTATATTACAAATTACATATGAATACAAATTTCAAATGATTAAAGATATTTACAATAGTGAATAAGAATGGAATAAATCAGGTAAACTTAAGTCTAGTTTGAGATTTATTTTACAATAACTATATTCAGGATTTTATGTTTACTGTCCTTTGTGTCAGTGTTGGTATAGATGTGGAGGATATGTGTGTGTGTGTGTGTGTGTTAGTTACCATTTTGTCCTAGGCACATGTCAGTTAGACACTAGGCCTGTTGTATATATGTGTGTGTGTATGTGTATGTAAGGAAACACTTCGAAATGTTTCTACCCCACCGGGAATTGAACCCGGCCCCTCCGTGTGTGAAGCAAGAGCTTTACCCACTAGGCCACCGGGGGCTGTATGTGTGTGTGTGTGTGTGTGTGTGTGTGTGTGTGTGTGTGTGTGTGTGATGTTTTTAGGTGATGGTGGGTGTGTTAGTGAGATAAGATGTTTTTTGATGATAGTGTTGAAAATGGTGACTGATTCTGCAGTTTTGTAGTTTTCAGGTTTGGAGTTCCAGATTTTAGGAGCTTTAATGTACATTGAACGTTTGTATAGATTTAGCCGGACACGGGGAATGTCATAGAGATTTTTGTGTCTGGTATTGTGTCTATGGGTCCTATCACAACTATCAAGAAAGCGTTTTAGTTCAGGGTTGATATTGGAATTTATGGTTCTGTACATGTAGGTTGTACAGTAGTAAGTGTGGATGTTCTGGACAGTGAGTAAATTTAAGTCTTTGAAGAGTGGGGGGGGGTGTTGCCTGGGATTGGATTGCCTGATAATTCTTACTGCGGCTTTTTGTTGAGTTAATATTGGTTTAAGGAGGGTTGTTGCTGTTGATCCCCAAGCACATATGGCATAGGTGAGGTAGGGATAGATGAGTGAATAGTATAGTGTGAGTAGGGCTGATTGTGGTACATAGTAACGTATCTTAGAGAGGATCCCAACCGTTTTGGATACTTTTTTTGCTATGTGGTTGATATGGGTGCTGAAATTCAGGAATTTGCCATCATTGTGTTTAGCAATAAGAGTGTTATCAATCATTATGTTCAGTTGTGCAACACCTGTTCTGTTACCAAACATAATGTAGAAGGTTTTGTCAGTGTTAAGTGTAAGTTTGTTGACTGTCATCCAGGTTGATATTTTTAGTAGCTCTTCTTTAACAATGGTGTTGAGTGAGGCAAGATTTGTGTGGGAGATGACATAAGTCGTGTCGTCAGCAAAGAGAATTGGTCTCAGGTGTTGGGATATGTTGGGAAGATGATTGATGTATAGGAGGAAGAGCAGGGGACCAAGGACACTTCCCTGTGGCACTCCAGTGTCAAGTGATCGTGTAGATGAAGTTGTGTCTTTAATGGTGACATATTGATACCTGTTAGTAAGATAGGATTTGAAATACATAAGAGCGTGGCCTCTTATACCGTAATGGTCAAGTTTGTGGAGTAGGATGCCGTGGTCTACTGTATCAAAAGCTTTCCTTAGGTCAATAAAGAGTCCTAGCGGATATTCCTTGTTTTCCAGTGCTGTGTAAAGTAGGTCCAGCATTTTTACAATTGCATCGTTTGTGCTTTTGTTTTTTCTAAAGCCAAATTGGCAGAGGTTGAGTATATTTTGTACTGTAATAAACGAATATAGTCTCTTGTGCACGTGTTTCTCAACGGTAAGTTTGATATTGTCCTGTAGTTATTTACATCTATGGGGTCACCACCTTTGTGAATTAGTGTAACCCTTACTGTCTTGAGTAGTGTCGGGAAAGTTCTAGTTTCTAGTGAATTGTTACAAAGTAGTGAAATAGCAGACGAAAGGACATGAGCGGCTCGCTTGTACAATAGTGGTGGGACTTGAGACAGATGCCCTGATTTATTCTTAAGTGACTTTATAATCATGGTGACTTCAGTGGGTTCAGTAGGTGCAAGATAAAAGGAGGTTGGGAAATTTCAATCTAAGTATTTTTTTTTATATTTTATTAAAATAAACCAGTACAAAACAATGCATATAAACAATAAGCTGATCATGTGTAGACCACACGGCTACATCCACTGACAATTAACATCTATATGTACAGATCTGACAACATCAGTTACAATATACATGAACATACAGATAATATGTTATCATATACAATGTATATCTGAAATCCTAAAGGTTTACCGTACATAAAAACTTTTTGCAAAAACATAACCACCAATACAAATTACAACTTGAAAAACAGTAAAACACAAACCCAATAAATCCACAACAAACTTTAACCTGTTATCCTCACCATGAGGACCATACATGTTCATATTCCATCATAATCCAAACCAATAAACACCAAACAGACCTAACACTCTTTCATAAACAATATAAAATAACCAATTCATGAATAATATATAACGTCACTAGGCAAACACGCCGTGACTCTTCATAGGCCTCCACATACTACATACATTTACAATAACAGGACATGACAATAAGTATCACTTTACAGTAATCGATAAATGAATATACCACACCTATGCGACAACATAACACATAGGCATCCACCAGTTATTAATCTGCCTATAGCAGATAGCACCAAATCAAGACACCTCTTAAACAACAATACAAGCACCCAGGACATCACCACATGTCAACAACCACCACCCAAATCCCCGATGAAAGATCTCATGCCGATCTTTCAAGATCCCTCCTCGCACTATACCATTTTGTTTTTATATTCCATGAAAACAAACCAGTACAAAACAATGCATATCACCACTATGCTGGACATGTGTAGACTACACGTCAACATCCACTTACAATAGCCATCTATATATACATACCTGACCACATCATAGACAATATACATGAACAACAGATTATAGCGAATCATATACATTGTAAATCAGAACACAATGTGTAATCGCATAAAACATTTTACAAATAATATAACCATCAAAACATACCACAACATTAATACATTAATACACATATCCCATAATTCCATAACTACTCTGTATACTGGTATCCTCACCATGAGGACTTTACATGGTCGTATCCCATCATACCATCCAATAGACTCCAAACAGACCTCACACCCGTACATGAACAGTATGAAGTAACCAATACATGAATAATATATAACGTCACTAGGCAAAAATTTTAGTGACTACTCTTAAGCCACCACATACAACATTCATTTACTTTAACATAATATGACAACATAATATCAATTCATACAACCACAAAGAAACACCGCACCATAATAGGCAAACCTTCACATATCCCCTGAACCCATATTAACTATATGTCGATGTCACAGTATCAACCAGTCTATACAACCTATACTTCATTAATCTACCTTACGTCAGCCGTCACCCACTCGTGCAAATTACACTCAAGTCTACCGTCCCCTCTACTGCTGTCCCTCCCAACAAACTAATCATTACCTAATACCTAATAAACACCCCCCCCCCAAAAATACCGATGTCAAGCCCCCTTACAATCTACACACCTACGCCCCCAACAGGTCTCTTAACGACATATCTCTGTATAACTCCGAAAATACCCGCTCCCATCTGCCTCCATACACACACCTATTTCGATTCCTAGTAGCTATCATACTCCCAGCCAGCGCCGCAATTCGCTCCCTCCCAACCGTGGTTTTCATTCGCCACGAAACACACACAAAATCAACCATAATATGCATCAAGCCCCACCTCACCTGCGAACTCATACCACCTATATCCAAACTAATCGCCCTCAACACAGCCACCCCCCCACAACCCAATTTCCTCAATACCCTACCCATCCATTCCCTTACTGAACCCAAATACTCACAAAAATAAATAACATGCAAACCAGTCTCCTGCTGTCCACATCTCTCACAACCCCCCATCCCTCACTATACCCATCCTGAACAAAACCTTCGAGGCCACCGCCCCATGTAAGAATCTATACATCAATTCCCTATCCCTAGCCTTTAGCAACAGGCCCTTAAACCCCTTCCAAATATTACACCAGTCATAAATAGGATATTCCCCGACACCTTCCACCACATATTCACCCCACCCCAATATTTCCAACTTCCCTGACTTCAAGATATGCGCTTTTTCAACCACCATCATATTCCTCAATAGGTCCCAACACTTTTCCAACATTCTCCCACTCCACCATCTACCTACTTCTTCTGCTATCATACTCTCCCTACCCTCCACTACCCCACGCCATCGAATAACACACCTTTTCACATACATACATATCACCCTCCGCTCTAGTGCTATCAACTTCAATCCTCCTTTCCCTACCCTATTGCGAACTACCTCCTTTCTTACCCAAGGTTTCCCATACGCCCAAATATAACGCACCACCCTACTCTCCAGCTCCCTAACATCCTCCAGCCGTAACGGATAAACAACAGTCACATGCCAAATCTTACTATATATTAACATATTCACAGGAATTACTCTCTGATGCAAAGTTAAATCCCCCGGTCTCCAACCCTTCATCCTATCAATCGCCTTCCTCACAACCCCTCCAGAATTCACCCCACGCGCAACTACCTCATCCCTCATATATAATATGCCACAAATCTTAACGCTATCGACTGTTACCCACCCATACCTCTCCCCAAGCCTCCCCCCTACTCAATTACCTATCTCCAATAAACGAGTCTTAGCCCCATTTACTCTCATCCCAGTCGCTCTACAAAAAACCTCAATTAAGCAACCAACATATACCAATCCTTGCTCACTACCCACAAGCACAGTCGTGTCATCCACATAACCTACAATTCCCCCATACCCTCCCACCCCTTTCCCTTCCCTTCCCTCACCATTCCCCCACTCCCTCTCACCTTTTCCTGTAAAAAGGATCCTGCATACATGCAAACAAACATGTGAGAGAGGGCAGCCCTGCCGAATACCCTTCCCCATCAGTACTCTCACCACAATCCTACCATTCACCTGCACCCTCATACACGCCTTGTCATACATAGTCCGAACCCACCCCAACACCTCCTCTCCAAACCCCTGCATCCGCATTATCTGGTAAAGCACCTCCCTCTCCACACTATCATACACCCTCCTCCAATCAATAGCTAATACACCCCCTCCAGCACTACTTCTAATATGCACCTTTATCCTCTCATGACCCTATATCATGCACCTCCCCGGTATCCCACACTGACCCTTATCTATCACTCTATTTAATACCCTCTTAAACCTATTTCCCAAAACCTTCGCAAAAATCTTGTAGTCAGCATTCATCATTGCCAACAGTCTATAATCACTCATCTTAACACCATTACCTCCTTTCTTAACCCACACCACCACACCCATACACTGTTCATCACACATACGTTCTTGTTCCTTCATGGCGTTAAACAGCCACACCAAACACTCCTGCAACACAT
Source organism: Cherax destructor (assembly GCA_009830355.1). Lineage (NCBI taxonomy): Eukaryota > Metazoa > Arthropoda > Malacostraca > Decapoda > Parastacidae > Cherax > Cherax destructor. Next base: position 8,620 of record WNWK01033773.1, on the reverse strand, counting down.
TCCAGTACACCCTATAGAATTCATTAACTATTCCATCAATACCCGGCGCCTTACCCTTACTCATCCCGTCCACCACCTCCCATACCTCAGCCTCCCCAATAGTACCCTCCATACCCTTCCTATCACTCTCCCCCACCACCGTACCTATACCCTCCATAAGCTGACACCTCTCCCTCACGCTCATACCCTCACTCCTCCAATATCTCCCAAACCATTTATCCATATATACACCTCTGTCCCTGCACATAACTCTAAAAAGATTATTCCACTTCCACACTACTAACAGTCATATCTTCCCTACATTTCCTACACCTACCAGAACATATTTTGAGGGTTTGTCACCCCATAACACATCCTCCACACCTGCCCTTAACCTATAGGCATCAAACATTTCATTCCTTAATTCCCTTAACCTGCTCTTCAATTCTCTTACCTCTCGTTCCATATGAGGATCATTCCTCTCATAACACCTAGCCAGCAATCCCTCTATACAATTTTGCAACCTCTACAACCATCCCTGTTCCTCTCTACTCATTGCAATAAAAAATTTTTTAATGCCCACCTTCGCCACTGTTTCCCACCACTCAATGATACACCCCCTCCCTCTATCCTAACCTTACCCTCCTTCCACAACTGACTCCACCACTGCACAAAAAGCTCTTGCTTGTCCACCCCAATCAATAACTTTGCATTCAACTTCCAGTAACCCCTATGCCATTTAACCGCTCCCACCCAATTCGCATCCACCAATACACCCCTGTGATCAGAAAATCCAACATCAATCATTTGTACAGAATCAACCGTCACCAAATCCGAAACATACATCCTATCTAACCGTGCCGCATATTCCTTACGAAGATACGTATAATGCACTCTCTCCCGACCATCCACCACATCCTTTAATCCTACACAATTGAACACATCCCTCAATGATTCAAGCACACAACCCGCACCTTTTGGCTCCACATCCTTATGCCTGATAACACAGTTCCAATCCCCACCAACTATCGTTACACCTGGCAGACCACCCAATGCATACACCAAGTACTCATTAACAAACTCATTCTTCACCCTCCTGGAAAATTCTGCCGGCATGTAAACACCCACAAAACATACTCTAATACCACTCCATTCACCATCCACTCTCACTATTCTCCCTTCACCACACTCCTCCCACGCCAACAATTGAAAAGGGCTGGACATCTTTATCACAATCGCCACCCCTCCTTTTAACCTACATGACGATCCTGCATATACATCAAACCCATCCAAACGCAGGTCCCTGCCAATCCTATAATTATGTTCTTGCAAAAAACCTACCTCAACACCATATCGTCTCAACGTCACCTCAACCCACTTCCGCTTTACTTCCACCCTCAAACCGTTCACGTTTAATGTTACACACCTGAATACGGCAATGAAGGTTTACCTCTCGACCTTACTGGATGCTTCATCTCCATGGGCCCTGAACCCTCTACCTTGATAACACCTTTCCCACCCTTTGGACCCTCTTTGAATTTCATTCCACCCTTACTCCTCTTCGACACATCCACTAAGGTCTTCTTACAGGATCTTTGTGCCGGTGTCAGTATATCCTCACTGTCCGACGACGTCACAGATCTTTTCCTAGATTCGCCCACCACTTCCATACCAGGACTACAGTCCGTCTCATGCACCTCCACACTCACAACCTCACATAATAAACCCTTCTCGCCCTCATTATCCACTTCCACAGACCTCTCAACAACATCTCCCGCCACATCAGGTATCACACTCAACACAGGCAATGACTCAGCTATTATATCCTCCAGCACACCATCCAAGGATAAAGGTGGGCTGACCTCTTCGACTCCCCGCTCCATCGCATCCTCAAGGTCGCATACCTCCTACACCACAGGAGGGAGGGTAGCACACGTTCCCACACTGCTCTCCACAATTTCACTCCACAATTTAGAGGAAGCTTCCTGTACGACCGGCCGAGTTTCCACCCCATCCACCATCCGAAAAATTTCCTGTTGCTCATCCACATGCCCTTGCTGCTCCCTCTTAGGACAATTAACAGCCATATGCCCACAGGCACCACAAACTCTACATGTCCTTTGCTGACCCATATATGTCACATAAACCTGTGTCCTGAAGTCTGGCATCAGGACGTAAGATGGTATAGGCCTTCGTAGTGACATCTTTAAAGAGAAAGACCCTTCCATTAGTCCTTCAAGGGGGCCCTTATGCCACCTACCTACAACAGCAGAATGCACATTTCCATACTCCTTGAAAACTGCCGTCAGATCCGTGGCATCTGCATCAAAGGGTACATTTCGCACCCTCACCCAAGTGAAGGACCGGGAGACATCCCTCAACCTCAGCTCCAAACTTGAATTCACGACACACACACAGTCTTGATATTCATCCACCAGCCGCTCGTACCGGTGGGCCGACGCCAACTTGACGAATACCCGATTCATATCGTTGATGGCCACACCATACAAATCCTCAATATTCAGCTGGTAAACATCCTGTAGCACCATAGGCAAAACAGTGGCCGCCGTGCTCGGGCTTAACTCCTTTCACAATCTCCAGGCAGATCATATTCACTCGTCGTCTAGCTGCGGCCGCCATATTGGTGAAAACAAAGTTTTGCGCAGTCACCACCAGGAGGCAGAGCATCAACACCCGCCCAGTATGACTGCTGGACAGGGAATGAATCTAAGTAATCACTTGCTTGGGCATTGGTACCTGGGATTTTACTGGCGAGATTTGATCCTATGGTGAGTCCTGAAACTCACTGATTTGTGAGTTTCAGGACTCGCCATGGTTCAACCCCTACCCGTTCCCTGATCTGATGGTAATCGTGAGTCAATGACGACTGAAACTCAGCTGTGACTGATAGTGAATTACCAACCATTTGTTGGTGCTGACTTCTGTCTCTACAGGTAGCTGACTTTTATTATAGCTCAAAATAAGTTGATTATCAGGCGGCTTACCATCAGGATCAAATTTGATCTGTGTTTTAGAAGTTTGCAACTTTGAGTAAATTCAGTCCTTCCAGATACCTGATAATTATTTATTAATACAATGAAGTGTTTTATAGTAGAAATAAGTTGATTGTTTAAATTGTTAATTGAACTGATCATTGAGTTTCAAGATTCAGAAATGAAAATAGTTTAGAAAACCTGTCTACAGTACACAAGCCTCTGCACATATGCTGTATTATTCTCAGGATTGATGGACTGAACACATCGACTCCAGCCTGAGGGACTGATTACCCCAAACTCTTCGTAATCTTCCGCCGTTCTTCTCTGTAATTGACTGAAGAAGTCACTGATTGGCGAAACGCTTCCATAATAAAGATTCCCAGATGTTTCTCAAGTGTCTCATTCTTCAAGATTCAGAAATGATTTATCGACAATTTATATATGATAGTTTAAACTTCAATAAATACAGAATAAAGTTCTGCTCCTGGTTGACTTTTAAGACTGAAAAATCCACAAACTCTTCTTCTTCAGGACACTTCCAGGTTATAATTATTATAAAAATAGTATATATGACCGACAGTTTAATGAGACACTTTAATGTGGAAACGTATCGCCAGCCAGTGGCTTCATCAGTCCAAAACAGAGAACGACGGAAGATGTGAAGGAATTTGAGGTAATCAGTCCCTCAACCTAGAGGTGAGGGACTGATTACCACAATAATGATACCCAAGTGCTGCACAAGTGTCTTATCATGCGCACTGTTTACTGTACATAGTGTACAGGCAGGGATATCTATTGTCACTGCAGTTGCTTGTGGGAATCAGCGTCCTAATGTTGCCCTGGTTCCTGCCACAGGATTTAGAAATCTCTCGGTTTGTTGGCAGTGCGGAGGAATTGCGTTAACGCTTCAGTAATATTTTGCTTTACGTGCCTAGGGAAGTGCCAGGGGAAGTGCCAGGGGAAGTGCCAGTGGAAGATAGTGGCACCGAACTACTGGAGCTCTGGCAATCCATAATTTTTTTTGATAGTTGGGATGGACTTGTGGAATGTCACTATCTCACTCTCCTGTATATACTGGAGTGTGACTTGTACATTGTCCAAGCCGGACCGAAACGTCGGCATAATCTCTCTTTTTTGTGGGTTATTTGTGTATCGTTCCAATCACGATATTGTGCCTTTTCATTCTTTATTTCTAAGTTCACTGTCAACACGGAGTTGTTTCTGTCATCCTGCTATTACGAGTCACATCCGTGTCACGTCTCGTTATTCTGGTAACTTAAGTCACATCCGTGTCACCTCTCGTTATTCTGGTAACTTAAGTCACATCCGTGTCACCTCTCGTTATTCTGATAACTTAAGTCTCATTCGTGTCACGTCTCGTTATTCTGATAACTTAAGTCACATTCGTGTCACGTCTCGTTATTCTGATAACTTAAGTCACATCCGTGTCACCTCTTGTTATTCTGATAACTTCATATTTACGTTAAAGGGTAAGAATGCTAAGGGATAGGGGTGGTTACTAAGGGGGTAGGAATTGTTGCTAAGGGGTAAGGGGTGCTTTCTTAAGGGGAAGTGTTGGTTGTTAAGCGAAGTGGGAAGTTGTTAAAGGGGAGGGGTGGTTGCTATATAAGTGGGGTAGCTGGTAAGGAAGTGGGCGCGTCTATTAAAGGGTGAGTACTAATAGAAGGAGCAGCGGCTAATGGAGTGGGGTGTTTACGAGGTCAAAACAATAGTTACTAAGGGTAGGTGTGAGGTACTTAAGGGGTGATGGGGGGATGGTTGCTAAGGAGAGTGTTTAAACCAATGGAGTGGTTGCTAGGGGGTGCTGAGGGGAGAGGTGGTGATTTGCTTAATTGTCCACTTTCCCGTAGCCAATTAAGTAATTAGCCATCAGAGGGTGTAGTAATTACAGGTGTGGGGAATATTCAACACTCTGGCTATATACTCTAAATCTTTATGTATATATACTGCCTGACAGGGCATGTACACTTAAAGATGTGTAACACACACACACACATATATATATATATGATATATATATATATATATATATATATATATATATATATATATATATATATATATATATATATATATATATATATATATATATATATATATATAGTCGTGCCGATTAGGTAAAACTTGCGATTTTGGCTTAAAAGCAACGCTCACCTTGCCATATAAGACAAGTGAAAATTTGTGTATGCAATAATTTCGCCAAAATCATTCTGAACATAACGAAAAAATATATTTCATTGTGTTTGTTTATTATTAAATTAATGGTAACGTATCTAAAATATATTTAGTTGGGATAAGCTAAATTAAATTGCGCTTGTTGTAATAAGGTTAGGTAGGTTTTCAGAGTTTCTCTTGGTACAAAATTATAAATTTTTACATTAATATAAATGAAAAAATATATCTTTAAACGTATAGAGAAAATTTTAGAAAGGACTTAATTTTAGATGAGTTCTTGCTAATTGACCAGCTTTACCTAATCGGCACGACATATATATATATATATATATATATATATATATATATATATATATATATATATATATATATATATATATAGCGCAAATACTCGATAAAAAATAGGCACACCGTCACAAGGGAGAGTGAGAAATAACTCAAGGCTCTTCGCAAATCAATTGTTTTGTCAACAGTTAGTGTAAGGAGGCACCTACTCACTGTGCTGGCCATAGTGTCACTGCACGAGTGAGAGACAACACACAGACATGCATTTGTCTAACGCAAGAAGACATGAAGAGAGAAAATTCACGACAGCTCACAGTCACCTGATGACTAAGATAACTCTCATCTCAGCACAGTTATATAGAACCGTAGACTCTGTATCACTTTAAAAAATAAAATTTATATGCACCTGTATATACATTATTGTAGTGTTGGTTTGATCACCCTCACCGATTATCGTTGGGCAGCTGTGCATAATAGAAGGGAGAGTGGGTAGTTATCGAATTCTAATTTGGTATTATATAGGAAGTTGCCAGGCGAACACACTATAGGTGACAACTCAGTTATACATGAGTGGTGTACAATATAGTCAAGATGAAAAACACATGTACAACATCTGGGTATCTTTATTTGTAGACATTTTGCCATCCAGTGACTTTATCAATACAATACAAGGATATAATGTGAAGACTGTAGAAATACATACAAAAGACGAGGTAATGAGTCCCTCAGCCTTGGTGTTGGTGATGAGTATCGTAGTCTTGAAGAATCTGAAGATTCGTCCTCTAAATGTCCGGAATATTTGCATTGGTATTTTCTTGACAACAATGGCTGAACCTTGAAGTAGCAACTTAGAAGTTCTCTGCAGGTGTCGCAGCTTCTGCTTGAAGGCTCTGTCTTGGAATCAGTGTCTTGGAGTATAATGCTGGCACTGTCTGCGTAAGCCACTGGACCAGCTAGCTTCAATAAGATTCATCCAACTAGGTATATTTCTACACCATAGGAAGGTTAGCATAGGCACCACTGTGTCCACAAATGCAAGTTTTACAGACGAATCTCCCGCTAACATGGCCGTGACGAACTCTAGCTCAAGTCCCCCTCGAAGCCGTCAACGCGACGGTCTGGAGTTCTGAGACTCTCTGACCGCGGGATCGAACCCCACCCGTGGTATGGCTTGTTTGCAATCGTGTCAATACGATTTCGTGAGTCATGTTGACGGCTTTGAGGGGGACTTGACCTAGAGTTCGTCACGGCCATGCTAGCGGGAGATTCGTCTGTAAAAACTTGCATTTGTGGACACAGTGGTGCCTATGCTAACCTTCCTATGGTGTAGAAATATACCTAGTTGGATGAATCTTATTGAAGCTAGCTGGCCCAGTGGCTTACGCGACGGTCTGGAGTTTTAGACTCTGTGACCGCGGGTTCGAACCCCACCCGTGGTATGGTTTGCTTTGTGTCTTTCGGAGGACCCAGAACTAAGCCATATCTTCTTGCAACTTGCTGGTCGTATATTCTTGTCTCAAATGTGAGTTTCAACTCACTGGAAGTAGAATCAGGTGGTATATGTTTATAAGCATCCATTCAAAGGGAGTTTGATCGGTAGTCCCGAAAATAACAGGTCCAGCGCCTTACCGCTGAGCTAAGGGGCTTTTAATAGAAAGTGTTACAGAAGGCACTGTTGTCATGTCTGCGGTTCGAGCTCCCCCCGTCCACTTCTCTGTTTATTCATCTATACTCAAACCCCTAAGCTCCAGGACTAGTCTTGTTGCAAACCTTTGCACTTTCTCTAATTAATTGTCCACAAATCCAGATCAAAACAAACGTCTCATTTTCAAGAATTATTGTCCAAAAAATTGAAATGTTGGACTCCTCGTGATGATGTTTGCTGCCCATATTTGTGTCACATTAATAAGGTGAGATGCCTTCAGATGGAGTCTGTCTTTACAGAGGATGCCATCCATGCTTCATATTGTGAAGCCGTCTACCCTGAACCATCTGGCAGATTACCTGCGGTGTTCTATAGATCTATTTAGATCTATACGTAAAATCCTCTATATATAACTAAATGATTCTCTCCAGTATACTCGGGGGAGAATATCGCCGGACAATGTGGAAAGTAAAAGACAGAGGATAGTCAAAATCCACCACAAGAATCTGACCTGGATTGAAAAGTGCTCTAAATAATCATACCATGTTTGGCGACAGCAAAACTTGCAGCTTTCTTGCTGAAGAGCAGCAAGAGAACCTTTTGATTCTATGTCAGATACCTTGAGCTGTTCGCCCCTCTGACCCACTTTCGCCTTAGCTGCTGGGTTAAGCCCTAACTCAACTTCTACACTCCTCTCCTTCGGCTGTCCCGTCCTCCCCGCTCACCCCACAGGAGTCTCACCAACAGGAGAGCCTGCTATTCCTGTTCTCAAGTCTGCCCCACGATCGCCTTAGCTGCTGGGTTAAGCCCTGGCTCTATTTCTACGACTAAGAAGACTCCTCTCCAGCGCTATTCTTCGTCTGTACCGTCTTCCCCGCTCATCCCATTGGGATCTTACCTGAACTTATTCGATTCGATTCGATTCTTTTTGCTCCGACCTTGCTACTGGCAAGCCACAGTCGCTCCACATCAAGAAGTGTCCCTACGATCCCCAGTGGGGAGGGGACTTCTACCTCAACTACAACCTTGTACCAAGATGAATTATTCCAACAGAATCAAGATTAAACCTTCCACTGGGACGGTTAATGACTCGTCCAAGCTTGCTCTTGCTGTGGCCGTCAGGGGCGACTTACATGTCAAGATCAATACCATCCTAACACTCCAAGAAACCTTCATTGTTGTGTGTGAAGACGATGTTGAGGCTGAAAAGTTACTAACCTCCTCTGCTTTGTCCACTATCAGACCGTGGCTTCAAAGTCATGTCCTCTCCTGCCATACGGGCTAAGAGGACTGTATTCTTGAAAAGACTTGACAAACTGATTACCACACAACCTGTTGAAGACTTAAAGACCTCCATTCAGAGGGGGAGGAGGAGTTGCACTGCTCATTAAGAACAGGTGGGGATTTGAGGAAGTGGAATGAATGGATGGAATGGGCGAAAGGGACTACATAGTAGGAACAACCCGCCACAGAACTGCAGGAGGCCAAGAGAAGAATACGACGAGAGCAACAGAGCAAT